>PISX010019053.1:0-39074 GCA_004024625.1 Mellivora capensis
CAGGCCATCGGGGCTTTGACTGTGAAGCAACGCAATTTTCTGAAGGGGCCTCTTTGTGGACACCCTTGAGTGTGGGAGTACAGGGTGGTTCTGTGGCTCTTCGAGGAGATGACGGGCTCCTGCAAGTCCACACACACGCAAACACACATCCAGACACACACACTTTCAGGAGTCAGAAAAGGCTCAGACCTGGCAAAACGAACAGAAACTCTTCTTCCTGATCCTATTTTCATAGACAAAAGCCCATAGGTTACCCTTGTCAGAGGGGAGGAATTCTTGCCTACCCTCCCCAACTTTCTCCCTTTTGTCTACCAAATCTTGAGAGTCTAATTCCAGAGCCAAAGTGTGAGTCCTACCTATCTGTGTGACTCTGGACAATTTAATTCACCATTTTTTCATCTGATAAAATGACAAAATAATTCTCCTTACCTCTGAGGGTTTTGTGAGGGTCAAAGGAGCTAACACACACAGGTAGTGCAGTCGTTGGCTCTGTATCCTTTGATGTCACTGTCATAGACTCTTCAACATTTACAGGAGTTGAGTTCTTCACGGTGGAGACAGCTCAGATGCTGTCAGAAAGGGTCTTGGCCTAGTGGCCTTCACTCCTCTTCTTCTAGTCAGCATCTAGTGTTTGTTAGCCTTCATTTTGGGGCCAGGTATGCTGGATTGTGAATCTTCTATTCCTGTGGTGGAGAAGGGCTGGGATGTCTTGTAAAGGGAAGCCCCTAGCTTCCCATGTGTGGGCAAAAATGAAGCAGGAGCTGTTCTGGATGGAGCCTGAAGATGAGGACTCCAATTTCTTCTTCAAGGAAGAAGGATATGTTATATCATCAAGAAACTTATGAATATTCACCAGGTAATAATGTTTTAAAAACTGACTCCCCAAGGTGTTCATTCAGGCCTAAATCCAAATAATCATTGAGACCTGTTGACACACTCTTATATTTGTCTCCTGAGGGGACACAGTGGCTCTCAAGGGTAATCTTTCTCATAGTTCTCTTCTAGAGAAAAGATAGGTAAGGTGGTATCAGGCAGAATGTGTCTCTATGACCCAAGCCCTGGGCTGGCTTATTCTAGCCCCTTTGTTGAAATGTGGGTCCCCCTACTGTTCAACACAAACTTGAAACCACCCCTTGGGATACAAGGATTGTGCTACAGCTGGTCATTCTTGCAGACTACTCTGAAAACTTTGTGGTGTTAAGTGTGTGGGAAAAAAGAATTCTATTTCATCTTTCCTCTAGGATTTGACTTGAGAGTTAGCATAGGAGCTATACTTTCTTTATCTAGCATGCTGATGCATTCGTAGAGATGGATGGGACTTAGATGTTTATCTGGTCAGCTTCATGTGTGTGTTACCTTTATAAAAGGTCTGCTTAATGGTAATTGTTCTATAACTTGGCACCCTCTGTGGCAGAGAGGTAACTTCCTTTCTTAGAAGGTTGTGGTGAAGACTGAGCTCTGGCCAGATATCTCTCTCTTACTGGCTGTAACTGACCCTGGACAGTTATTAAAAATACTTTCTCACCTTTAAAATAAGAGCACCAATACTGTTAACACTACCCTACAATACTACTAATATGCTCATAAAGTTTCTGTGAGGATCAAATGAATTAATATCTTAAGTGTCTTTAGGAGAGCCTAGCAGATAGAACTTAGGTAAGAGGCCCTATCAGTGTTATTTTATGAAGTCCTGATCTACTCCTGTAGTTGTTGGATACCTCTCTAAAATCTTCCATCAGACTGTGCATATCTACTACAGATGTTAGTACAACACTGTTTCACCACACTTTGCTCTAGACATGTTTCAAGTCATGCTATTCAGTGATCTGTTGTTACTATCTTATGTTAGGATCATGCTCCAGTGTCCAAGACTTGGGATTCCCAGACTCAGATACTATGACATGTCATGATAATATTTCTTCCTTGTAATCACCATTTTGATGTTGACTTGCTTTCCAGATTCTCTTGCTACTTCTACTTTTTTTTTTTAAACTGGGAATCCACTAGAGGCAAGGGATTATGCAATAGTATTGGGGAGAATTATGAAGAAAATGATATTTAATACAAAATATTTGCAAATATTAACTGTGGACAGTGAGTTTCATTAACTTACAAAAGAATCCTTGACTGTGTCCTCCCCACAAAAAGAAAAACCTCTGGATGGTAAGAGAAGGTAAATTGAGGTGTCTGTTGGCAAATCCAGGCTTGAGAAAATCTCTTCTCATTTAAACACTTTTTCTTAAAGGAATGATTTATGAAATGTATTTGCAGAAGTAGGACAGAGAGCAACATCTTACATACCATAAAACACACACACACACACACACACACACACACACACACACACACTTATACCTGCAAACAGTGTAAGAAAGGAAACAAAATTTTTATGAATTAATTTTTTTCATGTTAACACATTAAAACATATAGTATAAATCAGAAAAATTTAGATGAAAATGAAACTGATATGGAAACAACAAACAGTAATGATTAAGAACAAAAAAATAAGATTTTAATTGACTTTATGTGGAATTGACATCAGACAAACATTAGTAATGTGGTGAACAGACTTCAGAAGTCTTTCCAGATGAATATTAAAAAAAGGAGTTTAAAATAATAATGTGAATTAGCTGGAATTAAAATAAACACTTAAAATGAAAAAAAAATGAGTTTAAAACAATAAAAAAGAAGAGAAATGTTGGGTGTTGAAAAGAATGTGGAATTCTGATTTAAGAACAATAGTTGTTCCAGAGGGAGGAAAACCCAACAAATAGAACCCAAGCAACAGTTAAAAGTTGCACCAAAATGTAATACTGTAGAGAACCCAAAGTGAAATTCAAAACATACTCTGGAGAATGTTAATGTAAGTATCCCTAGATGTATCCTAGTGATATATATTTTTTGACAGGAGAAAAAAAAATTTTTTTTGAATGAAAATTTCTGTGCCAGGGAGTAACAGATTTCTTAAGAAGAAATAGAAATTCAAATTTGCTTCAGACTTCTCCCTACAACATACTGATGGCATAAAATACTGAAGTATTATCAGAGTTTTAGGATAAATATTTCATAACTCAAAATTCTATACCCAGTTAGGTTATTCCTGTTGTAAATATGTTTATGAGACTAAATGAATATATTGAAAATACTTTTTAAAAAATAACATTTTGTCAGCACAAATTTAATTATTGTGAGTAACCAGCATTTTAAATCTTGCATAAATGAATTTGAATACTGGGAATGAATGCAGGAAGCAAAACACATTCTGATTCTTGTGTTAAGTCATTGTTTTGTTCTTGACTTTATAAACAGAAAAATGAAGGTATAAGTATCTACTACTTAAAGAGATATCTCCTAGTAGAATAAAAAAAAAAGTAGAAGTCACTCTATCAACTCAAATCAGCTGTGGTCTATATGACATTATAGAAAAATATTCAGATTTTCATATTTTCAGTTTAAAAGAAGAAATCTCCCAGAGTTAGATAACTATTCTAACATTATTTTTTAATACTTTATTTTTTTATTATATTCAGTTAGCCAACATATAGTACATCATTAATTTTGGTGTAGTGTTCAACAATTC
Organism: Mellivora capensis; assembly: GCA_004024625.1. Classification (NCBI taxonomy): domain Eukaryota; kingdom Metazoa; phylum Chordata; class Mammalia; order Carnivora; family Mustelidae; genus Mellivora; species Mellivora capensis. Next base: position 3,581 of record PISX010019053.1, read on the forward strand.
ATTAATTGTATATAACACCCAGTGGTCATCCCAACATGTGCCCTTCTCAATATCCATTACCCAGTTACCTCATTCCCCAACACTCTCCCTTCTGTAACTCTCAGTTTGTTTCCTGGAGTAGAGTCTCTCATAGTTTGTTTCCTTCTCTGATTTCATCCCATTCAGTTTTCCCTCACTTCCCCTGTGGTCCTCTGCACTAATCTTTATGTTCCACATATGAGTGAAACCATATGGTAATTGTTTTTCTCTGCTTGACTTATTTCACTTAGCATCATGCCCTCCAGTTCCAAACATGTTGATGCAAATGATGGGTATTCATCCTTTCTGATGGCTGAGTAATATTTGTATATATGGACCACATCTTCTTTATCCATTCTTCTGTTGGAGGACATCTTGTCTCCTTCCACAGTTTGACTACTGTGGACATTTCTGCTATGAACATTGAGATGCAGGTGTCCCTTCTTTTCACTACATCTGTGTCTTTGGGATAAATACATAAATACCTATAGTAGTGCAATTGCTGAGTCCTAGTGTAGCCCTATTTTTAATGTCTTGAGGAACGTCCATACTGCTTTCCAGAGTGGTTACACCAGCTTGCATTTCTACCAACAGTGTAAGAGGGCTCCCCTATTTCCACATCCTCTCCAACATTTGTTGTTTCCTGTCTTGTTAATTTTTGGCATTCTAACTGGTGTAAGGTGCTATTTCATTGTGGTTTTGATTTGTATTTCCCTGATGGCTAGTGACATTGAGAACTTTTCCATGTGTCTGTTATAGCCATTTGTATGTCTTTTTTGGGGAAGTGTCTGTTCATGTCTTTTGCCCATTTCTTGACTGGGTTATTTGGTTTTTTGGGTGTTGAAATTGAGAAGTTCTTTATAGATTCTGGATACCAGTCCTTTATCTGTAATGACATTTGCAAATATCCTCTCCCATTCCATGGGTTGCCTCTTAATTTTGTTGACTGTTTCCTTTGCTGTGCAGAGGCTTTTTATCTTGATGAAGTCCCAAGAGTTTATTTTTGTTTTTCTCTCCCTTGCCTTTAGAGACGTGTCTTGAAAGAAGTTACTTTGGCCAATGTCGAAGAGGTTACTGTCTATGTTCTCCTCTAGGATTTTGATGAATTCCTGTCTCACATTAAGGTCTGTCAACCATTTTGAGTTTGTGTACGGTGTAAGAGAATGGTCCAGTTTCATTCTTCTGAATATGGCTTCCAATTTTCCCAGCACCATTTGCTGAAGAGACTGTCTTTTATCCCATTGGATGTTCTTTCCTGCTTTGTCTAAGATTAGTTGGCCAGAGAGTTGAGGGTCCATTTCTGGAGTCTTTATTCTGTTCTATTGATCTATGTGTCTGTTTTTGTGCCAATACCATGCTGTCTTGATGATCACAGTTTTGTAATATAGCTTGAAGTCAGGGATTTTGATGCCACCAGCTTTGGTTTTCTTTTTCAACTTTCCCCTGGTGATTCAGGGTCTTTCCAGGTTCCATACAAATTTTAGGATTGTTTATTCCAGCTCTGTGAAAAGTGTCATTGTATTTTGGTAGAAATTGCATTGAAAGTATAGATTGCTCTGGGCAGCATAGACACTTTAACAAAGTTTATTCTTCCAATCCATGAGCATGGAATGTTTTTCCACCTGTGTCTTACATTTCTTTTGTAAGTATTCTGTAGTTTCAAAAATATAGATCCTTTAACACCTTTGTTAAGTTTATTCCTAGGTATCTCATTTTTTTGGGGGGGGTGCTATTGTAAATGGGATTGACTTCTTTATTTCTCTTTCATCAGCTACATTGTTAATGTATAGATTTCTCTTCATTGACTTTGTATCTTGCCATGTTGCTGAATTGCTGTATGAGTGCTAGTAACTTGGAGGTGGAGTCTTTTGGGTTTTTCACATAATGTGTCATGTCATCTACAAAGAGAGTTTGACTTCTTTGCCAATTCAAATGTTGTTATTTATTTCTTTTTGCTGTCTGATTGCTGAAGCAAGAACTTCTAGTACTATTTTGAACAATAGTGGTGAGACTGGGTATCTCTGTTGTGTTCCTGACTCTAAGGAAAAAGCTCTCAGTTTTTCCCCATTGAGATTGATACTCACGTGGACTTTTCATAGATGGCTTTTATGATATTGAGATATATTGAGGTACATTCCCTCTATCCCTACAACTTGGAGTTTTAATCAGGAAAGGATGTTGTATTTTGTCAAATGCTTTTTTTCTGTATCAATTATGAGGATTTTATGGTCTCTTCTTTTATTAATATGCTCTATCATGTTGATTGATTTGTGAATGTTGAATCACCTTTGTATCCCAGGAATAAATCCCAGCTGGTCATGTGAATAATCCTTTTAATGTACTGTTGGATCTTATTAGATAGGATCTTGTTGAGTATTTTGGCATTCATGTTCATCATAGATACTGGTCTGTAATTCTCCTTTTTGATGGGGTCTTCATCTGGTTTTGGGATTGGGGTAATGCTAGCCTCATAGAACAAGTTTGGAAGTTTTCCTTCCATTTCTATTTTTTGAAATAGCTTCAGAAGAGTAAGTATTATTTCTTCTTTAAATGTTTGGTAGAATTCCCCTGGGAAGCCATCTGGCTGTGAACTTTTGTTTTTTGGGGGAGGTTTGTTTATTTATTTATTTATTTATTTTTTATTACTGCTTCAATTTCCTTGCTGGTTATCGGTCTGTTCAGATTGTCTATTTCTTCCTGTTTTAGTTTTGGTAGTTTATAAGTTTCCAGGAGTGCATCCATTTCTTCTAGATTGCTTAATTTGTTGACATACTTTTGCTGGTAATAATTTCTAATAATTGTTTCTATTTCATTAGTGTTAGTTGTGACCTCTCCTCTTTCATTCATGATTTTATTAATTTGGGTCCTTTATCTTTTCTTTTGGTTAGTCTGGCCAGAGGTTTATTGATCTTATTACTTCTTTCAAAGGACCAGCTTCTAGTTTCATTGATCTGTTTTAATGTTCTTCTAGTTTTTGTTTCATTAATTTCTGCTCTAATCTTTATTATTTCTCTTCCCCTGCTTGGTTTAGCCTGTATTTGATGTTCTTCTGCCAGGTCTTTAGGTGTAAGGTTAGTTAGTGCATTTGGAATTTTTCTAATTTTTTGAGAAAGTCTTGGATGGCTATGTATTTCCTTTTTAGGACCAGGTTTGCAGTATCCCACAGGTTTTGGGCTGATGTGTTTTCATTCTCATTAGTTTCAATGAGTTGTTTAAGTTCTTAACTTTTCTGGTTGACCCAATCATTCTTTCACAGGATGCTCTTTAACTTCCAAGTGTTTGAGTTCCTCCCAAATTTCTTCTTGTAGTTGAGTTCCAGTCTCATGAAGGAGATAACCTCAATCTTTTGGTATTGGTTGAGACCTGATTTGTGATCCAGTATGTGGTCTATTCTGGAGAAAGTCCCATATGAACTTGAGAAGAATGAGTGTTCTGTTGTTTTAGGATGGAATGTTCTGTGTATATCTACGAAATCCATCTGGTCCAATGTGCCATTCAAAGCTCTTGTTTCTTCATTGATATTCTGCTTAGATGGTCTGTCCATTGCTGTGAGTGGAGTGTCGAGGTCTCCTACTATTAATATATTATTACAAATATGTTTCTTTATTTTGGCTATTAATGGGTTTATATAATTTGCTGTTCCCAAGTTGGGGTCATAGATATTTACAATTGTTAGTTCTTCTTGTTTGATAGACCATTTAAGTATGATATAGTGTCTCTCTACATCTTTTTGGGTTAAAATCTAATTTGTCTGATAAAGGCTTGCTACCCTAGCTTTCTTCTGAGGTCCATTATCATGGTAAAATGTTCTCCATCCCCTCACTTTCAATCTGGAGGTATCTTTGGGTTCAAAATGAGTCTCTCATAGACAGCATATGGACAGGTCCTGCTTTTTTATCCAATCTGAAACCCGTTCATGGGAGCATTCAGCCCATTTACATTCAGAGTAACTATTGAAAGATATGAATTTAATACCATTGTATTGCCTGTAAAGTCCCTGTTTCTGTAAACTGTCTCTATTACTTTCTGGTCTATATTACTTTTGGGGTCTCTCTTCAGTTACAGAATCCCCCTTTCATATTTCTTTCAGGGCTGGCTTTGTGATCACATATTCTTTCAGTTTCTGCCTGTCCTGAAATCTCTTTATCTCTCCCCCTGTTCCAAATGACAGCCTTGTTGGATAAAGTATTCTTGACTGCATGTTCTTCTCATTTAGTACCCTGAATGTATCTTGCCAGCCCTTTCTGGCTTGCCAGGTTTCTGTGGATAAGTCTGATGTTATTCTGATATTCCTCTCTTCATTTGTAAGAAGTCTTTTCCCCCTAGCTGCTCTCAGGATTGCTTTCTTGGCTGTAAGATTTACAAGCTTCACTATCATATTTTGGGGCATTGATCTATTTTTATTGATTTTGGGAGGGGTCCTCTCTGCCTCTTGGACATGAATACTTCCTTCCCCAGATTAAAGAACTTCTCAGGCATGATTTGCTCAAATATACATTCTGTCTTCTTTTTCTCTCCACACCCTTGGGGATCCCAATAATTCTGACATTGGAATGTTTCATGGCATCATTGAGCTCTCCAAATCTCTTTTCATAGGCTACTAACTGCCTATCCTTATTTTCTTCATCTTCCTTCATTTCTATCAGCTTATCTTCTAGATCACTTGTTCTCTCTGCTGCCTCATTTATCCTGGCTGCTAGAGTATCCAGTTTGGACTGCATCTAATTCATAGCATTTTTAAGTTTGGCCTGATCAGATCTCATGTCTGCCCTTACAGATTCTATATTGTCACTAATGCTTTTCTCAAACCTAGTTATTGACTTTATGATTGCTATCCCAAATACTACCTCTGACATCTTGCTTTCCATATCCATTAGTTCTGTGGCAAAGGACATTCTCTCTGGTTCTTTTCTTTGTTGAGGGTTCCTCCTCCTAGTCATTCTGTCAAGGGATGAACAGAGTCCAAAATATTAACCACAATCTAGGCTAGATGCACCCATGAAAGATGATAGAATTAATTAAAAAATACACTAATTTTTCCTTCCACCTTGCCTTCTCTCCTTTTCCCTTTCATTTTACATAATTTTAGATTGCAAGTTATTATAAAGCATATAACCCAGAAATAGCCAGATAGAAGAGATGTACAAAGCAAAGTAAGGGGACAGGGCATGGAGGATCCACACCTTCTCTAGACACACCACTCTCCCCAAACCTCCATCTCTGTATTTTCACCAACTGGGAAAGAAGTTTTCCCTATTTTAACTTTAAATGGAAAGAGAAAGTGAGCTTTATTCCAAGGGGTTTGTAACTGTCAAAGGAAGCATGTATTACATAGAGTTCCAGATATTAGGTGCAAACTTGAAAAAAAAAACCATAATTCAGGTAATTCTGTAACTAATAATTGAAGCCATTGGTTTAACATGCATAACAGACCCTTGTGAGTTGAAGATTTCATTCTATAGGATATAAAAATCATCCTTGAACCCAAGTATCTTGAAAAAATTTCTTTTCAAGGACATTTTAATATTTAAGTGATAATGTAATAAGTTACAGCTGAAAAATTTCACATAAGCTTTTATGCTAGAAAAGAGAATAAGATAGATATTTTGTGCATTTTCTCAGCTTAACATCTTATCATAGTTGATCAAGTGAACCACACCTTTAATTAGATGTACAGCTCATAATTTTATCTGCCTTCAGCAGCTACAAAGAGCAACTATCTCTCTTTTTTAAAAAAGATTTTATTTATTTATTTGCCAGAGATCACAAGTAGGCAGAGAGGCAGTAGGAGAGAGAGAGGAAGAGAAGCAGGCTCCCTGATGAGCAGAGAGCCCAATGCAGGGCTCGATCCCAGGACCCTGATCATGACCTGAGCAGAAGGCAGAGGCTTTAACCCACTGAGCCACCCAGGCACCCCAGCAACTATATCTTATTTTTATTTCCTATATCACTTTTGTTAACAGGGAGGACTACATCTTTAATACTAAACTCAGGGTTCCATTAGATAACATTGGGTGGTATGCTGGATGGACATTTTCTTTTGCTTCTCCAGATTATTCTCTTTTCTCCACCCTGCTCTGGGAATTGATCAGTATGAACTCACCAATGGGCTGCCTTATCCTCTGTCTTCTGGTTGGGTTTAGCCAGTAGAGAGCTGCAGCAGAGATTAGAGGCAGCGAAAAGTGAGGTTGGAGAATTTATTCCTAAAAATACTGACTGGTAGCTGCTGCATCCTTATATAAAAATCATAGCTCCTCCAAGCAGCCATCTTTGCATGTCTTTGCACATCTCTGTCTCCATCTCTCTATCTCTCTGTGCTTTAATAACTACTTCCCCCCCCTTCTCACTTCAGACCTGAGGTATAAAGTCCTTCCTAATATCTCAAAACTGATTTCTGGATGATAAATGTGTTTGTTGCCATTGAGCTGTCATTTCTTCTAGGTAGACAGAGCTAAGAAATGCATAACACATAATACATATACACATAACACATATACACACACCTCTCTACCTATCTATAGTGTATCCATATCTATCTATCATCTATCATGTATCTATCTACCATCCATCTATCATGTATCTTCTACCTGTCTATCATCTACCTAATATACCTATCTCCTGTCTATCTTCCTATGTACCCATCATCTCAGAATCATGAGTTTACAAGCATACCTCCAGTCCTAGTTCAGCACAAAGGGGTCATTCTAGCCCTTCCTCTTTCCATATTTGAAATTCCCTCCGGCAACAGTAAGAAACCTGTCTCTTATTATCCACAATTGTAGAATATACATAAAGTAGTTTCAGAATTGATAACTCATTCCACTGTAGAAAACATGAACAAGAAAAAAATATAATTTGTGCAGTTAAATATAAAACCTGAGGGCACAAAGTCAAATACTATGTTGAAGACCTACTTGGCTTAGTTTTTCTCCTGTTTTTGATATGGTTTTAATATTCATTTGAAATGGGTTTATTTGTTTCTGCTTTCATTCTGTTTAGGTTGGTTTTATCCTATTTTTTATTTCATATCTCTACCTATAACTGTACTATATTTGTATCTACTTCTATTTATATATACTTCTATGGGGTCTTTTATAATCTGGTAAAATTATTCGCACCCCACTCCGACTGTATTTGAAATAATTAACATAACTACACTGAAAGGGAACAGAAAAAGTAGCCTAAGTAATTCTTGGACACAGTATTTTGACTAAATATCCTCATACTAAATTAAAAAAGAGACCATAAACACATATACTCTAGTTATTTATTTAGTTTCCTTAGTGTCATGGGTTAGCAGTTCTAAGGCAATTTCATGCATGTTCTAAGATTGAGCTTTTCTATTTAGTGTTTCCCACGGGGAGGGCAAGGAAAGCACTGGCTACAGGGATGCTGGTGGGGTGGGACTGTGCTGGTTCTAGGCTCTGATCACATGCATACTCAGAGGACAAGCGCGGGACTCTCTCTGGGGGAGGGCAACTGCTGGTGATCCAGGAAGTGGTGGTCATCAGGGATCTGTAGTGGAGCAGTGAGAAGGTCCAGAGCTGAGTTTTCTGGAACCTACTTAGTCCTCAGAGTCTTCTACTGTGTTCCAATATTTGTTCCTCTCTCATGCCTCCTCCAAGCTTATAGTGACCTTCTCATAAAAATTGAGAAAAAAAATCTGATAATGACCATGACTTCATACATTTTCTTCTGTCTCAAGGGATGATTTCCTCCATATAATGTATCCTAATTTTAGCAGAGGACTTTTGTTAATTGATTAGTGTCATTTTTTTTTTTTTTGATAGATGTGGTGGCTCTCTAGTTCAGCCCAAGAGACAGGCAGTTAACAACTTTTCTTGGAGGAAATCCCAACACTGCTGGACCACATTCTTCCCTTTCCCAGAAACTGCTCCTGAGGGGATATAAAGGGGGTGGGACAATTACTGAGCTTCAAACTCCCTCAAGACCCCTGAAGCACTCATACTGAGGCTATCTAAGAAAGAAAGAAATAGCACAAGTCCCCTTATGGCCCAGAGCTGAGAACCCTAGAATTACACCAATGGTCCTGATATTATGACCAAACACACTCCTGTGTGCAGCCCTACTACAGCTGGGGTGTAGGAAAGGCTGGTTGCAGCACAGGCAGCCTGCAGCACTGGACATGAGCCTGTTTTTATGTTCTCTGCTCCACACAGTGACAGCCTCTGAGTTTTCATGTTAATTTCCAATGATGTAGAGGATGAAAGAAGAGGCAGTGGGTCATTGCTGATGGAGGCTGAGATGGACACAGACAGGAAGGTAAGCTTCACAGCTGGAATGGAACAAGCCCCAGTATATGTTTGAACAATGACAAACAGACCAAGTATGTCCTAGGTGCAGTGAGAAGTATGAGGATAAATAAGGCAAGCTCACCATCTCTAAAGGGTCGGAGTCAGGTAGGGAAGAATAGACCTAAATGTTTGATAATGAAAGTATAATAAAATCTTGACACTTGCATTATTTGGGAGGAAGGATGACATTAAGTCTTTTCCACCAGAAGACAAGAGATTCCCAAGGAAGTTTATGAAAGTCACCAAATGAGGTGACAGAAAATAGGTGATGGGGGAGAGCAGACAACAGAGGATCCCTGCAAGCTAGTGCATTCACAAACAAGTACAGCAGGAGGGTTTAGGGCCAGCACCCCTGGGCAGGGAAGAGGGACTGGTGGAAGAAGTGTTTCCTTTCATGCGCAAGAAAACCCTAGGGTGAATCTTTTAGGATGGCTGTGGATTTCAAACTCTAGCCCCCATGGGGAGACTCAGAAAGTTGGGTATCATCAAAGAGAGAGTCTGTGTTCTGACTGAGAATTCCTTCCTATGGGACTGATCCTTGGCAGTAAGTGGTCCCAGGTTGGGGTGGGAATAGAGAATTTCTACTCCTCTCTTCCTCTATATCAAGGCAAGCCTATAGCTGGTCATTGCTCCCAGCTGCAGACAATACAAGGTTCTGGACTTTTTAGATATAGGTCAGTGGATAGAACCCCTCCTTCCACCTACACACGAATTCAGGGAAACTACCTTTTTGTTTCTCCTCACAATGTGGGCCTCAGTCTTCTGGAGGTAAAATGGAGGAACAGAATTACACATCTTCCAGTGAGGGCATTCACCCAGGCATTGTGTGTTTACGAACATCTCTTTAGTGCCAGGCATTATCTTAGGTGCTAGGGAATCAGAGAAAGAGAGTACACAGTGGCCCTGACTTCTTGATGCTTTCATTTTGGTGGGGAGGCTGGATTTAATGAGGTAAGTGTTGAAGTTAGTGGTGTTAAAATGTGGGGAGTGGAGGTTAATACTGGAACATCCAGCAAGCGTTCCCCATCTCTTGCCAGCCAGTCTCTGCCACTTCCCATGCACTGAGAATACCATGCTTTCTCTTGCCTCAACTCAGAAGTCTTCCTCTAGGAAGCCCTCCCTTACCAACAGTGGTGAATTAAATATCCCTTTGTCATGCTGTGTGGCATCCTACATGACCCTCTGTTACAACAGGTTGCAAATGCATATTGAATTTCTAGCCTGCATCCACCCCTTTTTGAGGTAATGAAGATACAGTTATGAATAAGCCAGACAAGGAAATTTCATGGAGGGGAAAAAAAGACCATGAAACAGTGAGCATATGAACAATATAATCTTAGCATGTGGAGTGTACCATGAAATTAATGAGTGTAACAACATGATGGAGAGTACACGATGGAGCATGAGAGTGGCTTTTTAAAATAAAGATGTCAAGAAAGGACTCTCTGGGGAAAAGAAATTTACGTGGAGAGGGAAAAGTTAAAAAGACTCAGTAATTCAAATGGAATTGTATTATATTTGTATTTCAGTTTGGGGAGGATTAGAATTTTGAATGTTATTAAATTCTTCCCAGCTAAGAACAAGGTATGTCTTTCCATTTTTTGTATCTTGATTGATTTTCTTTGATCCAAGTTTATAGTATTCTTCCTTATTTGTGGCACTTAGGCCTAAGTAGCTCATGGATTTTGTTGTTGTGCCTGTGAATTTTTTCTTATTTCTATTCTGTCCTGTCTTTGCCAGAATGGAGAAAATCTATTGTAGTTATCGTCTTCTATCCTACCTTCTTCATATCATCTTTCTGATTCCTCAGGTGCTTACATCACCCTGGCACTTACTTCACACTCAGTAGTATTTGTGGACTGAATGAGTGCCTTATGGCAGAGCTCCTCTTTGAAGGGGGAAGAAGAAGCTTTGAGCTTACCCAAGAGCTGAGAGGGAACAACTTGATATGGTCAAAGGTAAGAACTGACATTTTAGATTTTGAGGGATTTGGGCTTGAGTCTTGATTCTGTCACTTAAAAACTACATGAACTGGACAACTAACTGTTACTTAATTTTCTGAACACCGATCTCCTTATCTGTAAATGGGGTTAAGAGTTTCTACTTTGTAATGTGATGTGAAGGTTAAATAAGATAATAGGAAACTTTGGAATGTGCTCTATAGGGTAAGCTCTCAATATGTGTTGATTACTATTTAAAATTGTTTGATAAATGTTTATCTTTGAAGTTTAAACATTCCAGTATATGACAATTTATGGGTCATTTATCCTTCGGTAATTATGTGGAGAATTTAGAGAGCCATTTAGATTTTCAAATTCAGGACTCTTTTCAATTTAATACAATTTGCATCAGACTCACATGTTTTATTTTGGGGGGGGCGGGTTTCTCAAATTCTTGGATTGGATCTTGGTTCTCTGTTTCCTCTAACTATATTTCCTTTCTCATTATTTTTATTTCCATCCCTTTCATTTTAATTTATTAAGAAAATCTCATTTGTATTTTCAAAATGGATGATCTTTTCTGCAGTTTCCTCATTAGTATTATTTGCAAGCCATGTAGATTATAAATTCACATATAAAAATTCACACTTTTCTGCTGAAGTATTTAAAATTATAGATATCATATTATATTCCTAAATATTCACCATATATCTCTAAAAACCTTTTCCCACATGATTTAAATAACATTTTCAGCCCAATTAACAGGCATTCCTTATTTTTATCCATTCCTAGTTTATTTGTAAATTTCTCCACTTATCCCCAAAAGTGTCCTTTCAGTTGGTTTGTCAAAATAAGAATTTGATCGTGGACCATGCATTGTATCTGGTTGTTATGAATCTTGTTATAGATTTTTTTGTCTTTAACAATTCATTTTTTTCACAGGGTGATTGAAGAGATTGCCCCAGTCAAGTTCACTGACAGGGGAAGCAACATCCATTGGAGCTTGTTAGAAATGCAGGCCCTATTCCAAACCCACTGAAATGCAAATCTGCATTGACTTCTGTGTCCCTGGTGACTCATATGCACATAAAAACTTAGGAAGCATTCCTGTGGTGGTCCACCTTTAGAACTTAATGTGATTGTTTCCTCTAGGACTAGCTTGATCCTTGAGATCCTGTATTCCCCTAACTGACAGGATTGCTAGCAGTTTGATAACATTTAAATTAAACATTTTTGGCTAAAACACATCACCACGTTATAGCTTATGCCATATTTGACCAATGGTAAAATTTACCCCTGGATTTCTGAAATAATAGCCTGGTTCCTCCATTGTGAAGTCTTTGTGTCCCACTTGTAACCAGGAAGGAGTCTATGTGGTGTTAATTTGGCATCATACAAATATTCAGCTCCCCATCAACCATTTCCTGAATGGCTTATCTTCTTTATCCTTACCTGAATCAATGCTTTACTCAGGGTTTTCAAGCACTCCTCAGATAAATCTAAGCACTTCTTTTTAAGTGTTTTTCCCCCAGGTATTTTGTCTTTTTTTGGTTGCTATTGTAAATGGGTTCTTCTCTTTCGTGACATCTAACTGAATGTTGTTTTTATATACGAATATGACTGATTTGTGTATGTTGATTCTACAACATGTTACTATTCTCAATAGTCTTGTGGTTTCTCTGTTGATTTTCTTGTGTTCTCCAGAAATCTCTTTTTGTACAATATTTACAAGGTTTTAAAATCAGCATTATACCTTCTTTAGAAAAAGATTTTGGAAGTTTGCCTTCTCTTTCTATATTCTGACTAGAAAAAGAGATTGCCTACCATTTAAAGTTTTGATGGTATCTCTTATTAAACTAGATGATCTTGGCACTTCCTTAGGGAGCAGGTCTTTGACAGATATGCTAAATTGTGTTTTTGTTGTTGGTTGTTTTCCACCATCCCTGCAGGAGGATTACAGTTGACCCTTGAACAATGGGCTAGAGGAGCAGATCCCCGACACACAAATGAGAAAAATCCATATATAACTTTTGACCCTCCCAAAAGTGTTGACCAGAAGCCTGACTCATAACATAAACACTCAGTTAACACATATTTTGTATGTTATATGTATTATATGTTGTATTCTTACAATAAAATAAGCTAGAGAAAAGAAAATGTTATTAAGAAAATCATAAGGGGGGGCACCTGGGTGGCTCAGTTGGTTAAGTGTCTGACTCTTGATTTAGGCTCAGGTCATAGTCTCAGGGTGGTGAGATCGAGTCCTGCATGGGGCTCTGCATGCAACGGAGAGCCTGCTTAAGATTCTCTCCCTCTTCTCCTCCCCCTGCTCTCTCTCTTTCAAAATAAATAAATAAATCTTAAACAAAAGAAGAAAAGAAAATCACAAGGAAAACACATTTACAGTACTGTGCTATAAAAAAAAATCTGTGTGTTATTGGATTTGTGCAGTTCAAACCCAGGTTGTTCAAAGGTCAACTGTATACCTGCTCCCCTCCACTATTTGCCATGTCACTTGCAACTACCTCCCTGTGGAATGTTATAGTTATGTGCCCCCCTGATGTCTGGTTGGCCATGATACTTGTTTTAACAGTGAAGTTGAATGGACATGATGGATGTGTACCCATTCCAAGCAAAAGCTGTAAATTTACCACTGCACATTTTTACAATCTCTTGCTCTTTTCTCTTTTCCCTTAAGAATGGCATGTCACAAATAAGGGCTGTTTCTTCAGATTGGATCCCAGAATAAAGAAGATGCATGAGTCCACGCTAAGCAGAACTACATACACCTTGCTGTTGACATGTAATGTAAGTGAGGAAATAAACGTTTGTTTTTTGTAAGCCATTGTGATTTGAGGATAGTTTCTACCACAGTACTACCAAGAGAAAAATGATTAACACAACATTTATTTTTCTTTGTGGATGTGGCTTATCCTTTATCCATCTCTACCAGTGTTATTCTTGGTACCTTGTATTGTCCAAAGATTATTCATTTCACCTAGAACTACACATTTCTTTGCATTGACTCTAGCTAAGTAGTCTTATGATTTTAGATAACTTTTTTTTTCAATTTATGTCCCTCTCTGTCATTTCTTATTCTGTTTATTTGTGTGTTTCTCTCTCTGACCCCCCTTTATTTTTGCTTGATTAGATTAGCAAATGATTTATCCATTACATTGATTTTTTTTCAGTGTATATAATTCATATACCATACAGTACATCCAAAGTGAACAGTCCAATGGCTTTTATCATTTTCTATATTCACTGAATTTTGTTACAATCACCACGATAAGTGTGCAACATTTTAATTTAATTTAATTTATTTGTATAACAGAAAGACACAGTGAGAGAGGGAACACAAGCAGGGGGAGTGGGAGAGGGAGAAGTAGGCTTCCTGCTGAGCAGGGAGCCCTATGCAGAGCTCAATCCCAGGACCCTGGGATCACGACCTGAGCCGAAGGCAGACACCCAACCATCTGAACCACCCAGGTGCCCCAGTTTACAACATTTTTATCACCCCAAAAGGAACCCTATAATCATTAGCTATCGCCCTCACTCATCTATCCCTCCAAGCCTTAGGCAGCCACTAATCTACTTTCTCTCTATATAGATTTACCCATTTGGGAAATTTCACATAAACTGAATTATATAATGCATTGTTCTCTATGTCTGGCTTCTTTCACTTAACATAATGTTTTCAAGGTCTGCTCATATGTATAAGCATGTATATGTACTTTGTTTCTTTTTATTGCCAAATATTATTTCATTTTATGGATATGCTATATTGTATTTATCCATTCACAGGTTAATGGACATGTGGATTATTTTTAGTTTTTGTCTGTATGAATAATGCTGCTATGAACATTTGTATACAATTTTTTCTGTGGATATATGTTTTCATTTCTCTTAAGTATACCTAGGAGTGGAATTGCTGAATTATTCATATGGGTAATTCTATGTTTAGCCTTTTGAGAAACTGTCAGAATGTTTTCCAAAGACACAGAAACATTTTACATCCCCACTAGCAGTGTGTAAGGGTTCCAATTTCTCCCCACCCTCAATGGGGATGAGGAGTGCTGTTTGAGTGTGCTTTGGTGTCAGTCATATCTCAGAAACTATTGCCTAATCTAAAGTCATGAATATTTATGCATATATTTTCTTCTAAGATTGCTATAATTACAGTTATAGTTACAGTTATAGTTACAATTAGGTCTTTGATCCATTTTGACTTAATTTTGTATGATCTAAGGTAAGAGTCCCATTCATTCTTTTGTTAGACGGAGACCCCATTGTCCCAGCACCATTTGCTGAAAAAGACCAAAGAATTGTTTTGTTTTTACCTTATTTGTTTTCTGATTTTGAACTCTACTTTTGCTTTAATTTTTTACAGTTCAGTTTATTTTTGTTACTCATTTTGTGTAGATGCTTAACTCATGTATTATTTACTATTATTCATGTAAGTATTTAAGGCAATGAATTTTCCTTTAATTACTATGTTAGCAATATTCCATAGACTCTGGTACATAACATTACTATTATTATTTTCTGAATATTCTGAAATTTAGATTTTTATTTCTCCTTTGGACCTGAGAGTTACTTAATAGAGATATTTGAAACATTTCTTTCTAGATTTAAAGGCTACTTTTGTTTTTTGGCTTTGTTATTAATGTCTACTTCTACTGTAATTTGGTCAGAGATCATTAGTTGAATTATTACTGCTTTTGGGGATTTTTAAAAAATTGTCTCTGTGGCCTTATGTATTTTTTTTTTGTAATATGCTCTACAGGAACTTGAAAGCAAATATTTATTACTATTACTGGAACACAGTAATATATATTATACATATATATACATACACATGTATGTATATATTCATACATATATTTATACACATATATTCACACACATATCTTATTATTTTTGTTTCATATTATCTATTCTTACTTTTTAAAGTGTTTTTAAGGATTTTTTTTAAGTAAACTAACTCTACCTCCAACATGTGGCTTGAACTCCTGACCCTGAGATACTCACATGCTCTACTGACTGAGCCAGCCAGGCACCCCTATTCTTGTTCACTTTTAATCACTTGATCTGCCTTGGATGACAGAAGTTTATTTAAGCTGATTATCTTTCTTACCAGACTAATAGCCCTGACCCTCTGTTCTCCTTATACCTGGAGGGACTTTTCTGATTGCTCAATTTTGGCCCTCAGCTTCTCTGTGCTCATCAGGAATCTGATCAGTTTCAGGAAAAACTTTGTTCAGTTCTTCCACATTATACGTTTTATGAAGGCAGGCTGTTCCCCTCTGGAGAGACCCATGTTGTCCCACTGAGCCTGTGAAAGGGAAAATAGATTTAATTTTGGAGGAGTATTACAAAGCTCATTTAGTGAATACAGCTAATATAAATTCTCCAACCTAGTCTTTTTCAGTAACAAAGGTGATTCTTTTTCTCCATCTGACTGACTGATTCTGTGACTAACCCTCAGTTGGCTCCACACATGGGAAAGGAGCAGAATTTTCTTGTACTATTGAGCCTACTCAAGCTCTGATACCTCTTTCTGCTCAAATAGCTTTTGTGGTCCTTACAACATACAGAATAAAGTTTCAGTTTCTTTACTTTCCATGCCAAACACTCCTAAATTTAACTTTTAGTTCTCTTTCTGGCATTAACTCAGCCTACACTCCCTCCTCCATCTCACACTCAAAGCCCCTGTTCCCCTCCTCTGAGCTTGTCTAGGGCTTCCTACTGCCTGGCTTTTATTCAAGAGTTTGCTTCAATATGCTGTGCACATCCATCTGGCAAGATCCTGAACTATATTCCTTTGCTGCCACAGTCTACTTTGTCTCAGATATGTGTGTGGGTGTGTGTGTGTACATCCAACCAATTCTGGAGATTTTGGAGATTAGAGATGATGATTCCTTCTTTGTTGTTACAGATAACTGAAGAAGAGTTATCTGAACAGATCTTTATTCAATAACTGATTGTTCAATTGATTTCTTGAGGAATGGATAATATGAAACGATCTTCAGAATCCTGACTTTTGGGCATGATGGGGTGGAACAGGTAGTCTGGGGTCTGAGAGAGTTTTGTTGTCAGTTGAATGGGTAGAGAACCCTGAATCAAAATACTATGGGATTTTAACATAGGTAGTTATGTCTGTCCCATTAGATTGAAAATTCTCAGGAGGTAAGGATTATCAGTGTCCTATCTATGTGGTACTCTACGAGGTTCAGAGCTCGTGCTTAGTCTCTGTTGAATGAATGAATGAATGAATGAGTGAATGAATGAATGAAAACTTCTTGACACCCCTGAGAATACAGTTGAAGAAATAGCAATTACAACTCAAGAAATCTGGGATGGAAAAGAGTGTAGAGAAATAAACCAAGAAAGAAATCTTTAATTCTCTTAAATTGTATCTCTCACACTTCCTAGCCCATTAGTAAGTTTAAAAAAAAAATACACAGCACACATAGTATGTGATCAGTACAAATACATTAAGGTTATTCTTTTTTCTCTAGAGTTCAGAGAATGGTACATTCATCAACCATCCAGAGTAAAGTATGTTTGGAGAGTTTTAATGGGTCTCACTGGAGGTGTCTTTCTCAGACTTCTGGGATCATGGCAGGAGGGAACCAGACCAGCATCTTTGAGTTCCTCCTCTGGGGACTCTCAGAGCGGCCAGAGCAGCAGCGCTTCCTCTTTCTGCTGTTCCTGTGGATGTATGTGGTCACTGTGGTTGGGAACCTGCTTATTGTCCTGGCCATTGGTACTGATGCACGTCTCCACACACCTATGTACTTCTTTCTTGCCAGCCTGTCCTGTGCAGACATCCTCTTCACTTCCACCACTGTGCCCAAGGCCTTGGTGAACATCCAGACTCAGAGTAGGTCCATCTCCTACACAGGATGCCTGGTTCAGCTCTACTTCTTTTTGACTTTTGGGGACATGGACATCTTTCTCCTGGCCACAATGGCCTATGACCGCTATGTAGCCATCTGCCACCCTCTCCACTACAAGATGGTCATGAGCCGCCGGCGTTGCACCTTCCTGGTTACTGCCTGCTGGATCCTGACGAGTCTTGTTGCCATGACCCACACTTTCCTCATCTTCCGACTTTCTTTTTGCTCTAAGAAGATCATTCCTGACTTCTTCTGTGATCTGGGACCCCTGATGAAGGTCTCTTGCTCTGGCACTCAGGTCAATGAGCTTGTACTCCTCTTCTTGGGAGGAGCAGTCATTTTAATCCCCTTTGTGCTCATCCTGGTCTCTTATATCTACATTGTTTCAGCCATCCTCAGAGTCCCCTCTGCCCAGGGAAGGCACAAGGCCTTCTCTACCTGTGGGTCACACCTTGTGGTTGTTGCCCTGTTCTTTGGGACAGTGATCAGGGCTTATCTGTGCCCCTCATCATCTTCCTCCAACTCCATAGAAGAGGACACAGCAGCTGCTGTCATGTACACAGTGGTAACTCCCCTGCTGAACCCCTTCATTTACAGCCTGCGGAACAAGGACATGAAGTGTGCCCTGGTGAGATTTCTCAGGGGCAAAGTCTTCTTTTCATGGGGACAGTGACTTCTATAGTGATACTGCAGGTGTCCTCCATCCCCTCCACAGAGGAGCTTCACAGAAATTTCTACCTCAGATGTTTCCACTTCTCACTCCCACATATGCCTTATCACCACTTCCTTCCCTGAATCCCCTCATGACTTTGATATTGTTGAGGAACATCAAGATTTTACATCATGTTTTAAAGTTAATATGTTAAGAGTTGCTTATTTACTTATTTATTTTACCTATGACTTTCCACAAGGAAAAATGCCTTTTTGCAATGTTTTTAATTCTAGAAGTCTGTGTAGGCTTTTATGCTAGTTCATCAAAATTCAATTAGTGAGGTCATGGAAAGTAGGTTAATGATCAAAATATTAGCAAGTAAAGTCAATATTGGACAGCAAAGAGCTTACAACTTCGAGTATATAAGTGTGTGTGTATATATATTTATGTATATATATACACACTTTATTTTTTCTTATAAAAATAAGAAATTATATATACATGTATGTGTGTATATATATGTTTATATATATAAACACTTATTACTTCAAGGTTGTGAGTCAAAAATCTTTGTAACTGTTAAAGCTCTCAACATTGTCAGTGAGCAGAATTTTGAACAGTTTATAATGAGAAGACAAAATAAATAAATTTAAATTAAATATTATGGCAACTCTTACGTAGCTGTTCTCTGAAATTCTTCCTTATCTGCTTAAGTCTTGGCTGATTGTGAATGCTGTTTTTCACATCGGCAGTAAAGGAATCTTGTGCATTCTCAAGGTTCTTTATGTTGAAACTTGTGGCCTCTAGACTCAACAAAGACCAAATCAAAGATAACCAAAGCTTATGATTTTTATTTCTGCTATGAAAAAGCCATAATTCCATACCAAGACAGAGTGAATACAAAATCATTGCCTAAAGTTGAAGCTATGGAACAAATTCACTGCAGAGCTTTGTGAGGAAAGGGCTCTAGATTGGTGCCCGGGAGTCCCAGATCTTAAACTCAGTGCTTCTACTTATTTTGTCTGAGTCTAGTCTTCTCTTTTGTGAGATAAAAATTACTGATATTTTTCCTGCCTATCTAACTGGAACTTTGTGGGGGAAATGCCCATGGTTTGGCTATTATAATATAGGAAGTCCAAATGATTATAGATTTTAAAAGCCGGACATTTATTTCTTTCTCATATACATGTAAGATGTTAGCTACAAAATCATCACAGAGTCAGACTAATTCTCTCTTGGTTTTCTGTGACCCTCAAAGAATGATTCCATAGCCATTAAACTTCTGCCTTGGTCTTCATTTCAACCAATAGGAAGGTTAAAAGGATCAACTGGAGGATCCAATAGTTCCCACTAAGGAAAAAACCTGGAGAAGTGGCACTTACCTCTTCCATTTATATCCTATTGGCCAGAACTTGGTCACTTGGCCTCACCCAGCTGCAACTGGGCCTGGGAAATATATTCTTTATACTTTGTGGCCACAATCTAATATTATATTAGCATGGACGAAGTACAAACCTTATATTAAGGGAAAACCAGCCATCTCTGCTATAGTCAGGTGCCATGATGGCAATTAAAAGCCCTGCAAGCATGAAGAGCTCGTGAAAACAGGAGAGTGTGTGGGCACTCAGTCACTCTCTAAATCTTCGAGGCTATTGGAATACAAACTAAGGAGGTGTCTTCTTCCCAGTGACCTCAGATATTGTCAGTGGAGTGGCAACAGCAGGAGTGGCTGATAATAATTATGTGGAATCTGACATTCTTCTTTAGGATCACCCTGTCCTCCTCTCCTTCTCTAGGTTAGTACCTAGAGGGACAAGCTAGGGCCTGACCTTTGGATCTTCTGAAAACCTATTACCAAACAGGGTAATGATATTCCTGGTGAACATAAATTCACATGTGAAACTAACTAGACATCTGCAAGTACAAATAGAATAAATATAAATAAACAACATATACCACATGAATCTAAATTATTAGAAAAAACCTGATGAATATACTCAAGGATATTAGGAAGGATATTAAGAATATGAAACATAAAAAGAACAAATTGGAAGTATTAGTTAAGAAACATAATAGCTGAAGTTAATAATTCAACAGATGAGATAAATAGCAGAATGGATACACGTAAGGAATGGATTAGTGAATCAGAATCAGCATATCAGGTTGTGTAACTCTCTTAAAGGCAGCAAGCAGTGAAGAATAGAAATATGGAAAAATAAGGGGGGTGGGGAGTTAGAGAGATAGAGAATATAAATAAAAGTGCCAACATCTAGAAAATAAGAGTCCTATAAAAAGACAGAAAAAGTGGATGGAAGGAAGGACTTCATTTCATTCTTCTGAATGAAAGAGCCCATAAAGTTCCAAGCAAAGGTAATTAAAAGTATCTCTAAATTCATCGTAGTGGAATTAAAGAACACCACAAAGAGAACATCTTTTTTTTTTTTTTTAAGATTTTGTTTATTTATTTGACAGAGAGAGAGAGATCACAAGTAGGCAGAGGCAGGCAGAGAGAGAGAGAGAGAGAGAGAGAAGGAAGCAGGTTCCCTGCTGAGCAGAGAGTCTGATTCGGGGCTCAATCCCAGGATCCTGAGATCATGGCCTGAGCCTAAGGCAGATGCTTAACCACTGAGTCATCCAGGAGCCCCCAAGGAGAACACCTTAAGTTTCTAAAGAGAGAGAGAGGGTTACAAAGGAACAATAACAAGATTAAATTCAGGTGTGTCAATCACATACTGAATATAGGAAGATGAATAAAATTAGAAAAGTATTAAAGAAAATAACTTTAAATATAAAAATTAATAGCTATCTAAATATTTGCTTACATGTTTAAAAAACATCTGAAATAAAATTCTAAAATGCTAAACAGTGTCAACTCTCTAGTTGCTAGTAGGGGAATATAAGGACAGGAGAGCATGATAAATCACTTGTCTCTCGGGCAAAATAGAGAAGTATTTAAGAGATCCATGGATATAAATTAAAATCATGTGTTTTAAGTTAAGGGAAAGCATCTTAGCTTTCAAAATAGATGTGTAACTTTCAAACCAATCTCAGGAAAAAAAAAAAGTCCTCTTAAATGGGAAACAGTGAAAAAAAAATTAGAAAATACAGCAAATGGAAATGATTTAAGTTTGAGTTTCTTATTCATATTATATCAGCACTTAACAGGGAATTCCCATCCTTTTAATAAAAAATAAAGTATCAGTATATATGATGCTATGAAGGTAGTCTCAGTAAGTTCTTTTCTTTTTTTAATTAAGATTTTATTGGGGCACCTGGGTGGCTTAGTTAAGCATCTGCCTTCAGCTCAGATCATGATCTCAGGGTCCTGGGATCAAGCCCTGCATCGGGCTCTCTGCTCAGCAGAGAACCTGCTTCTGCCTATTTCTCTGCCTGCCTCTCTGCCTACTTGTGATCTCTCTCTCTCTGTGTCAAATGAATAAACAAAATCTTTTTAAAAAATTAAGATTTTGTTTATTTATTTGACAGAGAGACACAGTGAGAAAGGGAACATAAGCAGGGGGAGTGGGAGAGGGAGAATCAGGCTTCCCGCCAAGTAGGGAGCCTGATACAGGGCTTGATCCCAGGACTTTGGGATCACAACCTGAGCTGAAAGCAGATGCTTAATTGACTGAATCCCAGGCACTCTAATTCTCAGTAAGTTCTAAAAAAGAAATATGTGTGTATTTTCCACATATGAACTATGATGCATGTAAATATGTTCTCTAATTGTAATGCTCTAAAGTTAGAAATTAATAATTAAAGAAAAGCTTTAAAATTACCAAATATCTAGAAATTTAATAAGGTGTTACTAAATATGAAGTGAAGTATACTAAACAAACTTTGGGTTCAAAAGAAAATTATGAGAGAAATTATGGAATAATTGGAAACAATAAAGAGAAACACTGTAAATCAAAAGCAGTAATAAAAAAGATAGCTTTAGTTTTAAATAAACTTACCAGGAAAGAACTGCAGTTGGAACAAAGGATCTGAGTATTCAAATTAATAAAGTGGAGACAGAGCAACAAGAGTAATCTTAAAGGAACAAAGAAAGGGAAGAAAGATAATGGCAGAAAACAGTAAAATAAAGAATTACAAAGCAGCAGACATCCTCAGCAAAGTATTATCAAATAGAACTTAGCAAATTTAAAGTTTGTATAAAAAGAATAATACATCATGACCAAGTAGTGTTTATTTTGAGAATGTAAGGCACATTTGACATTTAAAATTCAAGAATTTCAGGGGTGTGTGGGTGGCTCGGTTGGTTAGGTGTCTGCTTTCAGCTCAGCTCATGATCTCAGGGTCCTAGGATTGAGTCTCACCTCAGGCTCCTTGTTTAGTGAGAGCCTCCTTCTTCCTCTGCCACTCCCCCTGCTTGTGCCCCCCTGACAAATAAATAAAAAATAAAATCTTTTAAAATTGTAATATAAAATTCATGAATTTAGTTCTCTGTATTATCACTGAAGAAGTACACCAGGTTTGTATGTAAGATAATCCATGTGTTTTCACTCAGATCCATTTGTAGCTTCCCACGTCATTCATCTCCCATTCCAGTTGTTGTTAAAATGCACTGAGCCTCACTTATTCCCAAGTAGGGTAGGTATACAACTCAATATCCTTCAAGGTGTTGGCCAGTATTAGCTGGAAAGTTTTAAGCAAAAGAGTAGTGAAACAAGATACGGTCCCCATTACTGTAGATTGTCTTAAGGTTATAAATACAGTTTGTCACCTCTGCTCTCCGATTACTCATTCTAGATTCCTCTCACCTTTGCTACCAGTTTGGCAGGTCTGTGTTGATGCCTGGTAGAATATATGAGGCCTTCATGCCTGAAGGGTTTGAGCTCTTCCTTACTCTCCTCTTTTTGTGGTAGGTGACTGAAATTGCTCATTAGTGTTCATTACTGTTCATAGAAACACTAAGAATACCCAAGTGAAACTCTAGGTTTAAGACATATTATCTTCTGCCCGTGTGTGGAATAGCAAGCATAAATCTTCATGCTAATCCTTGTCAATCATCCTAGTTAGAAAAGTGACACCCATCTTTCCCTGTGGGCCTGCTGCACAAAATGTCAGAAGGCAATCACAGATTTTATTTAGTGGATCCTTCAAGGGAGTAAGGTTTTTATACTTTGTTCAAACTAGTAAAAAGGACAACGGACTAGTATCTAGAATGTATAAAGATTTCTCAAAAACTCAACAGTTAAAAAATTAGAATTAGGAACTGAGCAAAAGATATAAGCAGGTTTTTACTGAAGAGGATACACAGATGGCAAATAAGCACCTGAAAAGATGTTCAACACAAGACACCATTAGGGAAAGGCTCATTGAACCACATTTGTCAGAATAGCTAAAATAAAGTGACAACACCAAATTCTGGTGAGGATGTTGAGAAACCGGATGACTCATACTTTGCTGGTGAGAATGTAAAATGTTACAGTCAGTCTGAAAAGTAGTTTGGCAGTTTCTTATAAAACTAAACACACAAGTACTCTACAACCCAGCAATTGCACTCCTGGGCATTTATCCTAGAGAGATGAGAACTTATGTTTACTCAAAAACCTGGACACAAATGTTCATAGAAACTTTATTTTAGAGCCAATAAAAGATTAATATCTAGACAGTAAGAAGCTTCTTCCAAAGAAAGGTAGAAAGGAAATCTAGAACAAAGATGGGTGAAGTCTATGAGATGGAAATTTCATAAGGAGAAGCGCAATTTGTTAGCAAGATACAAAGAAATGTTAAATCTTACTGGTAAATCAGAGAAGTGATGAGATGATCTTTACATCAATCAGATTGCCAAACTACACCTGATGGTGCCAAGTTCTGGTGAGAATATGAGAAAGGGAGAAGCATCATATACTGTGATGAGAATATAAACTTGAGACAATCAGAAGAACAGTCTATCAGGACATGACAAAAATTAAAATTAACTGTATATAGCAAAATTAAAATTAAATATATAGAGATATATTTTTATATTTGGATATAGAAACACTTTTTAAAAATTAAAATGAACTATATATAGCAAAATTAAAATTAAATATATTTCTATATTTAGATATATGTATATGTATGTGTAAAATTCTGCTAAGTACCAATAGATTGCTCTCTTGATTCCCTGGTTATATTTATATACATATATGTATATATATACACACATATCCATCTGTCCATCGGCCCATCCATCCATCCATTCATCTATGCATTTATCTATCATCTATCACCTATCATCTATCTGTCTAGATCTTAGATAGATCATCTCTCCTATTACCTAGCAATCTCATTCCTGGGCATATTAGAGAATGTCTTTTCTTTTTTTAATGATTCTATTTATTTATTTGAGGGGAGGAGTTGCGGGGGGAGGGCCAGAGGGAGAAGCAGACTCCCTGTTGAGTAGGGAGTCTGACCCGGGGCTTGATCCCAGGATCATGGAATCATGACCTGAGCTAAAGGCAGACACTTAACTGACAGAGCCACCCAGCCCCTAGAGAATATATCTTTTTAAAAAAAATTAATTTTATTTTTTCACTGTTCCAAGATTCATTATTTATGCACGACACCCAGTGCTCCATGCAATACATGCCCTCCATAATACCCACCACCAGGCTCACCCAACTCCCCACACCCCTCCCCTCCAAAACCCTCAGTTTGTTTCTCAGAGAATATATCTTAAGTTCTATAGAGAAACATACACAAGGCTTTCATTACAGTGTTGTTTGAAGCAGTATGGAGTTAAGTGTTCATCACTTGGGCAAATGGATAAATAAAATCTGGCAGATACCTACAGTGGACTACTATGCAAAAGAAGTATCACTCTAGCTATACATAGAGCCACATGAATAGATGTTCTCTGTCATTTTTACAAGTGTGATTACAAATATAAGGACTGGCACATAGAATGAAAATAATTTTGTATCTACTACTCAGTTTTATTATATCTTAAAACGTTATCCTTGTATATGTGTGTGTATTTAAATAAAACATTACAGTTACAGCTGAGAGAACTCTTGAATTCCTAATTCCATTCCAGTTTCTCCTTCCCCAGAGGTAACCACTATCATTAACTTTGGGTTTGTCATTCTTATGCATGTTTTTATAATTTTACTTGAAAGTTGTGTAACCACAAAAAGATTTAGCATTTTTTTAAAGATTTTATTTATTTGACAGAGAGAGAGATCATAAGTAGGCAGAGAGGCAGGCAGAGGGAGAGGGGGAAGCAGGCTCCCCACTGAGCAGAGAACCCGATGCGGGGCTACATCCCAGGACCCTGGGATCATGACTTGAGCCCAAGGCAGAGGCCCAACCCACTGAGCCACCTAGGTGACCCTAGCATGCTTTTCATATTTCAAAATTTTATTTTAATGGTATCATCCAGTGTGTATTCTTAAACTTACTTTTTTCACTCAAATTATGTTCTTGAGATTTGACCATGTTGATATGCATACTCAACGACATTATTTTTACCACTGTAATAGATATATGCTACTATTTGTCTATTCTCCTGTTGGAGAACATTTAGGTAATTTCTAGTTCTTCACCATTGTAAACAAAGTTTAAATAAACTTTCTTGTACATTTCTCTTTGAGTACATGAATGAAAGTTCTCTAGAATATACTGATAAGAATGAATTGCTGGAAGGCAGGCCAGGTGCACTTTAAATCTTACTAGTGTATGCTGTTGGTGCTTTTCACTAGTTAGGTCTTTACTACCCCACAGCTGCTGTGCATGTTGGCTGCTAATGGCTTATGACTGCTCTTTCTCTAGCTGGAGAAGTTAGGCACTCTCTCTTTACTGCCCTCGGAAGTGGAGGGGTAGCCAGTGGCCAAGGGCTAACACTTGGTAGACAAAGCTGGCTCCTTACCTTTGGATAGAATTGATTCGATGGATGCAATTCATGTACTTGAGCTCCTTTTGAGACCAGGTTGAAGTTAATATGCTGAGTCCCTACTTACCTCCATCTTCTTCTGAGGGTATGGTTTCAATAAACTGCTCTCACACTTCCCATGAGCCATTCTGCCTCCAGGGAACCTGACCCGAGATAACAATAATGTATTGCTAAAGACTCTCCAAAATGGTTGTATTGATTTATACAGTTAACCTAAAGCTGAAAGGCTGAGAAAGAGAAAGCCATTCAAAGAGTTGAGGGAAGAGTGTCCAGGCAGAAGGAAAACAAAGGCAAAAACCCTGAGATTAACTAGCTCTGTGAATTCAAAGAACTGAGAGAAAACCAACATGGCTGAAGTTCTGGGAACAATAGGAAGAGAATGATAGTGGTTGGGGTTGCAGGTATATGTAGGAGTGAGACTAGGTAGGGACTTATATTTTCATCTATATCTATATATATACATATGTGTAATATATATTATATTACTTACTTTTTTCTTAAAGATTTTATTTATTTGAGAGAGAGAGAGAGAATGGGGGGGAGGGCAGAGGGAGAGAAAGTCTCAAGCAGAATCCCCGCTGAACATGGAGCCCATTGGGGGCCTTGATGCAAGGCTCGATGTAGGACTCAATCCCAGGACCCTGGGATCATGACCTGAGCAGAAGTCAGACTCTTAACCTACTGAGCCACCCAGGCACCCCACACTTTTTTCTAATTTAATAAGAAGTTCTTGAAATGAGTTAAGCAAGAAAGTGATAGGGGCCAAGTTAAGCTTTAAGAAAATTACTCTGGTGTATACAGAAAATGGATTGGAAAGAGGTAGGAGTAGCAGGGAGTTGGTGTCTGCTGAACAGGGAGAATGAATCATAAAAAATAGTGCAAAAAAAAGAAACATGATGGGATCTATAGCATAATACTATTTACGTATATAAAATACACTGACATGCAAAGACACGTATTCTTCCGGTTTACGTGGGTATACTGAAGTGGTTGTCTATGTGGGGGAAGAGGGAGTGAGTGGAGATTGGAGCCTATAAAAGGCAATAGTTACCTTTTTACAGAGACACACCTGGAAAGGAATAGTGGTGATAATGGGCTATGAACCGAGGGTCCAAAATTTACTCAACTCTGGACTCAAAGGAAACAAAAATCAAGACTACAGCAACCACACACTTCCCCACCACTCTTTTCAGTCTCCTTCTGAAGAGCCCTGTTTGGGATGTGAAAGAGCAAAGATGGTGCCCCTCTTTGCTTCAAAGAGTTGTAATAACTTGCTGTTCTGAGGGTCTCCAGGACCAGGTTTTCAGAGAGACATTCAAATAATCCAACCTTTTACTTACTATGTGGACTTCACTGGGTTGCAGAGACCTTCCCTCATGATTGACTTCAGCATCGGTCAGAACCTGAAGGCCAGAGGAAGCAGAAATTCCCTGGAGCCTCATTAGTGAGGAAACAAATGGAACCCTGAGGATTCTGGAGGGAACATTCTGCTCATTCCCCTGGGGGTGTCCATGGAGCGGGTCCTGTCTCTGGGCTCCAACAGAATCCAGGCTGGGATGTCTTGTTATTTCCTCTTTGCACAAGTTAATATCCTGGTCCCAGGAGACTGAAAACCTAACTTCCACTAAGTGTGCTATAGCTCTGTGCCTCAGTGCCCAGGGCAGGGAGCAATGCCCACTAGGTACCAGCAAATGTCTGTGGATTAAAAGCAATTGCCTGACAATTGCCTCAACTGAGGGCGAGGGCCTTGATGTTTTCCTTTAAGTACTCCTGGAAGCATACCGCATACTCTGCGAATGTATTTGTCCATTCAGGTTCAAAGAATTTGTTACAGTGGCTCCTTTGTTTCTCTGTGTAGTTTGGGGAGATTTAAAGTCCTGGAACCAGAAAGTGTGTTTCAGGAGGAGTGTATGTCTGTTTTACCCAATGTCCAGCCGCTCTGAGGGGCTTCAGAGACACCTTCTCAGACGCTGTTCAAGAAACTTCCAAACCTAAATTTGTGGAACAAGCGTCTGTGGGCCCTAGTAGTTTCTTAGTAATTAACATCTGAGCTGAGGGGTATGGAGGGAGCCAAATCTTGCTGGATGGAGCCTTAACCAAGTAATCTCCCAATAGGCAAAGACCAGTAATGTCCTCTAGCTCCACGTCTTGGGCTGGGCCCTGGGGATATTGAGAGGATGAATGATTCTTACCCAGAGAAGGCCTAGATCTTGGTCCAGTGGGAAACAAACATAAGTAAACATCACCTCTAATCCCATCACCCAGAGATGACTGCTTGTAATATATTGGTATATTTACTTCTAATATTTTTTGTATGCATGTAGAAAGAGTTTTCCTTTTGTCATCTTATCGCATAAGAAATTTCCCATGCCCATAAACATGCTGCATAATATTTCACCTGTTATAGGTAGCATCATAGGCTTAAGCATTTCCTAACTGGTGGGCATTTAAGCTCTTTTTATTTAAAAAAGTATAAATAATATTGTGATGGATATCTTTTTTTATAAAGCTGATTTCATTTTGGATGATTTATTAGGACATGTATCCATAGCAGTAGAATTATAGGGTCAAATTATATGTCTCTATGGCTCTAGGTATCTTGTGTATTTATGCCATATCCAAATCTATGCCACCATCTAAGAGGTCTTATACCTAAACATCTTCTTGCCATCTCCCCTGCTCAGCTCTCAGAAGTTCAAACTCTTCCCTATGTTAATTCATTATGCTCCTTTCTCAGGTCCTCCAAGTCAGAAATAAGAGATCATCCTTGATTTTACCCTTTCTTATTCTTTTTTCTTTTCAGTGATCTATTTATTTTTTGAGAAAGACAGAGAGAGAGTGCAAGCAAATTGGGGGTGGGAGGGGGGAAGGACAGGCAGAAGCAGAGAGAGAAGTTTCCTGCTGAGCTGGGAGCCTGATGTGGGGCTTGATCCCAGGAGCTTGGGATCATGACCTGAGCAGAAACAAAGAGTGGGATGCTCAACCAACTGAGCCACCCAGGTGCCCAGAGTTTACCCTTTCTTATATCTCTAGGGCCCAGTCCACTATTGAGCTTCATGATTTCATCTCCAAAGGTAGCTAGATCATCTCTTTTCCTCTCTCTCCTACTCCCATCCCAGTGCAGTCCAGCTCCCCCTACTTGCCTGGGCCACTGCTGTTCCTGTCTGTCTTTAACCATTTATCCTCATGGCAGCCAGAGTTATCCATTCAGCCTAAATCCAACCAGCCCACTCCACCAGCTGAAAATGCTTTGCTGACTTATTGTTGCAGTTAGACTAAAAGCAAGAATGACTCCCTGGCTTCATTTGCTCCTGTGTACCTCCCCACCCCCCAACCTGTACCACTCATGGATTTGCTGACAGAGCACTGGCTTTCTCTCAGTCCTTGAACACACATTTTTGTGCCTTTGCAGATGCTGTTCCCTCTCTCTGGAAAGCTCTTTCCCTGACTCCCTGAGGAGCTGGGACCCTCTCAGCCATCTGGTCTTGGCTTGAATGTCTCTCAGGGAGATGTTCCCTGACCAGACAATCTGAGAAGGTGCCTAATTCTCCCCCAGTTATTCTCTATTTCAGATGACTGCTTCCTTGGGGCACTCATCGTTGTGACTGCTTTCTTCCCTGGGTGTCTGCTTTTAGAAGATCTCTCTGGTATTGGTCTGTAAGCTCCGTGAGGGGAGGCACCTGTTGTCCGTCCTGTTCCCAGTGGTTTCCCCAGCACCTAACCCAATGCCTGCCATCAATAAATAATACAGGAATAAAGCAAGAAGGAAGGAAGGTAGAACCCCAGGCATGAGTGTAACTGAGGTTGTTTTTTGATGAGAGGTGGGGAGGGTGTCCGTGCTGCTCCCAGAAGGGGGTCCAGCTTGTAAAGACTGAGTGCAGGGACTTGGGCAGCAGAAGAAAGGCCAATTATACAAACTGGCTCCCTGGGGTGGCTGGGTAGAGGCACCAAGACACCTGTGACCACCTCATAGTTTGACCAGTGGAGGGTTTGTTATTCTTAGATTTGAAAAGTGGGGAAACTGAGGCCTAGAACAATTCAATAAATTACCTGTGGCCCATTGAGTAGTGGAACCAGAAACAATCTGGATCATTCATCCTCTCCTCCAGCAGTGGGTCTGTGTCTCTGTCCCAGATGAGGACTGCAAATGGAGACATTTGTTTTACAACTACCCACTATGCGACTGGAAGCACTTTTCTTGAAATTTGTTTTAAGGTAGTGAGCTCGCCATCAAAGAGGAGATACAAAGACAAGACAAAGTGTTCTCTGGACAGGGATGTTAAAATTCCAGTTCCTCTATTTAGAGGGTGGAGGGGGTAGATAGGCTTGTTTGAATCTGGAATCCTTTCATTTCTGAGTCAGTGGTGCTAGGAATTCAGTCATAGAGAGGATAGGCTGAGGGGATCTGTGGCTTGGGACATCCAAATTCATCTTATCCACCTAAAATAGGGAGGGAGGGGGATGGGGGAAACAATAAAGTGAGAGAAGAGGGAAGGAGAATCTGGCTTACTCCTTGTAAACAAGACTCATTTCCCAAGATCCTTGTTCACTGGAGTGATTACCCATGTTTGTCAGAAGGAGCTGCCTTGGGATTGCTTCCCTGAGGCCTCCCCAAAATTAACAAATAGGCCTGAAAACAGTCCTGATGCAGCCACTTCCTTCCTGAACCTGGGGCTCAGGCAGCAGCTCTTGGGCCCCCCAGCCTCACGGGGGTGCCTACAGACTTACAGTTTGTCTCCTGTGCTAGGGGATCAAAGATCCAGGTACCAGCTCGCCTGCTTTTCACCTTTACTCTGTTCCAGCCCCGAGTCCCACAGTCTTACTTAAGATCCTTTATGTCCTGACTCCGAATTTTCGTTGAATGGAGGAGAGAAGTGGAGGCAACAGAACAGAGTGAGCTCTAAGACCAGGACAGAGCAGTGAGTAGGGTTTGGACGTCATAGCCTCTTTCTTTCTTCCTTCTTTTTCTGATTTCTTCTCTCCCCCATTTTCTCAGTCACACAAACATACATTCTTTGAAAATTCTTCATATAATCTAACCCTCTAGTTTGTTTTTTAAAGATTTTATGTATTTATTTGACAGAGAGAGACACAGCAAAAGAGGGAACACAAGCGGGAGGAGTGGGAGAGGGAGAAGCAAGCTCCCCGCTGAGCAGGGAGCCCCATGTGGGGCTTGATCCCAGGACCCTGGGATCATGACCTGAGCTGAAGGCAGATGCTTAACTGAGCCACCCAGGTGCCTCTAACCCTTTAGTATTTAAAGGTAAATAACAATCCCTCCAATCTTTCTGGTGCTCTCCAGTTTTCAAAGTGATTTCATGTGCTCTGTTGCACATGATTCGCAAACCAGCAAGAAAGGCTCCACTGGTGGGAGTGGGGTCGGGTGCCCATTGAGTCTTACAGACTCAGAATAGCATTTCTGCACAGCAAGAATCACCAGGTGGCTGCTAAAAAGGACTTGGTCCTCAGTGCAGGGCCACTGAATCATCTCAAGGAAGGGGACCTGAACATCTTTTTTAAAAGCTGCATCATAGGTGATTCTGATGCACACTAAGATGTGGGGAACACTGGCCTTGAGGGCAAGAAAGCAGATGGGCCAATGTTCCTGAATGTCCTCTGGCTTTCCCCAGCCTTGTTACCTGTCTCTGACCCTCGTTCCGGTCAGGAAGAGTCCAAGAGGGCCCAGAGTCCAGGCACCAGGCACCTGGATGGCTGGGGAGGGGGCTGAGACACACCAAGCCCTTGCCATGACTTCCCCGTTCCTCCTCCTCAAAGTCACAACACAGGGCCCAGCATCACTAGCTCAAGTCAGGGTAAACCGCACATTTTCTAGTTTATTGTGTAAGAGTAAACTGGAATTTTAATTAAGCAGTTATTATAAACATCTTTCCACATATAAATGAGAAAAATTTTAACATCACTTATGGTCTTCCTAATCTCTGATTTCATGGATTATGCAATTTTTTAGAACAGCTTTATTTTTTATTTAATTTAATTTTTTAAAAGATTTTATTTATTTATTTGACAGAGAGACATCACAAGTAGGCAGAGAGGTAGGCAGAGAGGCAGGCAGAGGAGGAAGCAGGCTCCCTGCCGAGCAGAGAGCCCGATGCGAGGCTCAGTCCCAGGACCCTAAGATCATGACCTGAGCTGAAGGCAGAGGCTTAACCCACTGAGCCACCCAGGCACCCTAGAACCACTTTATTGAGATGTAAGTCAATACCATTAAAGTTTACCCGTTTAAAGTATACAACTCAGTGGTTTGAATATACTCACAGAATTGCACAACTGTACCACAATCAAATTTTAGAACATTTTTGTGACTCCCAACAGAAGTCTTGGCCGATTAACAGTCACTTCCATTTTGCCCTTCCCACAGCTCCTGGCAACCACCAGTCAATTTAATGTCTCTATGGATTTGCCTATTCTGTAATTTTTTAAGCAAAGTTTCTTTTTACTATTATTAACAAGGCTCTGATAAACATATATACATTTTTTACATTTTGCCTGATAACATCTTTCTTAAGGTAAGTTTCTAGAACTAAAAATTGCTTAATCAAAAGCGTGTCCTTTTTTTGGTTTCCAAAGTCACAAAATGACATTGTTGAGTGTACATTTTTCTCCTTTTTGGTCTGTGTGGAAAATATCCAGTAATGTGGAGAAAATATTTTTCAAGAGTAATTGTGTATGTGTTTGTGTGTATGAAAATGTACTTTAGAGCATAAAATATAAAATTAAATTTACCAAAAAATGGGAAAACTGAGTATAAACAGTCTGGTATTTGCATCAGTGCCCAGCATGATCACAGTGATTTCTCACATAAAAGCAGGAAGTTCCCGGATCTCAAGTATCTTCAATAACTGCCAGTTTAATTTATGACCCTTGTCTTTCCTTCTTCAAGAGATAATTTTCTCTTGTGATTTAGCTCCAAAAAGTCCATTTTGCTATTTCCTTGAAGTATTGAGTTAATTTAAAAATTTCTTTCTCTTGATTTACCTGTAATGAAAGTTGTGAAAATTAAAACATATTTCACAAATGAGATTGGCAAAGGATGAATGAGCCTAGGACACTCTGGTGATATGTATGAAAATGAAAAGTATGTGTCTTTTTTACTATAACTAAAAATATGTCCAAACTATATGTACAAAAGTATTCACTGGTATATTTTTGTAATGGGGAAAACAGAAAAAAATCTAAATATCCATCTGTAGAATATTTATAAAAATATATATAATATAATCATAAAATGGAATAGTATGCAAGCATTAAAAAGGATGAAAATATTGATTTAGAGAATGTTCTCCAGGATGTTGTTGAGTGAATAAAAATGATTTAGTGAAAAAACAAAACCAAAAGAATTCACCAAATGTTAACAGAATGTGGGGTAGTTTTCACTTTTGTTTACATTTTTCTTTTATTGCTTGAATTTTTCATAATGAATTTTTTTGTTGATATTTAATAGGTTGCAATATAGTAAAAAGGTAATTTTATTTGGAAAAAATCCATGGAATATCTTTAAAAATTTATATTTAAGAATAAGGAAGACATTTTAACAAATTTCAAATAGAAGTTAACAATAAGTGAATACAAGTTTAAGACGGAAGTTAACACAGATGTCATGATAAAAAGGAAAAAGATTGGCTCATACAATAAGAAGATAGGGACCAATCTTTCTTATAAATAAGAAAAGTATTGTTTAATGTCAGTGAATAGGCACTAAAAAAGCATCAGATCAAAAATGTCACACCCATATCTGATTATTAAAATACTATCATAAAATTTAAAAAAAGATAATTGCTAAATATATATATATATATATGTTTACCTATATGTATAATACACACACACACACACACACATACATACACCCTTTTTTACTTAAAATCCTTTAAGGCTTCCTAATTGCACTTATAGAATAAAGTTTTAAAACCTTAACAAGATTGACTGCTCAGGACCCTGCTGACCTGCATGACCTCACATCTCACCCATACCCTTCTCATTCAACCACACTGGTCCTTATTCATTACATAAACATGGCAAACTCTTCCTCAGGGCCTTTGCACACACACCTCTACCTGCAAAGCTCTTTGCTTAGGGCTTCATAAGACTGACTGCTTTTTGTCCTTCATGTCTCAACTAAAAAGACATTGAAATGTAGAAAATGGCGAATTAAATCCAGTCTAGTTATATTCTCTCATTTTTAATTTTTAAAGTTTTCATTCCACGTACGGTAGATTTTCCAAAGGAAAGAAAGACACAATAAACTGTTTTATTCTTAAATACTTTAAAAATGTTGTTGTTCTAATGTTTTCCCCTAAATAGACAGTTATCCCAATACCATTTATTGAATAATGCAACCTTTTATATGCAACCCGTCATTTTAAAGTACTACCCTAATAATCCATTCAGTCCTCCCTGATTTGGCTCTGCTTCTAAAGCTCTACCCCACACTCGAGCACCATTACCACACTGGTTCAGAATCCTTTATAGTTGGTAGACAAAGTGTCCCATTCTTACACCTTTTCAAGAATTTTCCTGGTTTATTTTCATATGAAATTTAGAATAGTCTTTGTTTCCCAAAAATCTTGTTATGATTTTGACTTCAACTAGGCTAACTGAACTTCAGATTAATTTAGGAGAATATGCACCTTTGTAATATTCCATCTTTCTATTTAGAAATGAGTAAGTCAGTCCACTTATTATTAAATGGAAAAAAGGATAATTGGAAGGTCCTGGCCAATTCTTAACATCTTAATGCTTAGAATATTGTATTGATAATGCGAATAGAATTGTTTCACATTGTATTTTCACCCCATGATTGTTTACATATATTTACTTATAGTAGTAATAGGCAATATGTATTGAGTACCCACTAAATGCCAGCTCTTTGTGTTAAGCACTTTATTGCTTAAATTTATCTTTGCCACCACTCACTTTTCACATGAAGAGAGTCTTGAGGAGCTCAGGTCACTGGCCTGAAGTTTCACAGCAAATGGTGGAGCTCAAACACAGATACCAGCATCTAATAGCCCAATCTGAATCATGGCGCTGTATGGCTTACTGGGAGCATTCTTGGTTTGGGGTCTTCTTGTGTGACTGACCACTTTACAAAGGCTGCTTTGTATTTCTAATGGCATTTCAGTTGATTGTCATAGGTTCCCCAGATAGAACATCCTATCAGCAAATAATAATTTTACCTTCTCCTTTCCAATGTTTTTATTCTCTCCCTTTGTCCAACTGTATAACAGCCATTTCTTACAATACATACACTGGTCTTAGATATCCCTTAGACTATTTGATATCATCACATAGAGATCTTTAAACATTTCTCAGGTATTATAAGATGATAGAATTTTAAATAAGACAATGACATTATTCCTGTAATATTGAGTATACCAGATTAGAAATTGCTGGAATGACAGAGTTGTATAAGGATTTTCCATGTTATATGTTTGTGCCTATTATTACTTTGTTGTTAACTTAAAATATTATATTTTTAATTTTTGGAGGAGCCTCCATACTGTTTTCCACAGTGGCTACACCAGCTTAAATTCTCATAAGTGAAAAATACCAGTGGAATTTTGATGGGAATGGCATTAAAAGTATAGATTGCTCTAGGTAGTATAGACATTTTAACAATGCAATTGCGCTACTGGGTATTTACCCCAAAGATACAGATGTAGTGAAAAGAAGGGCCATCTGTACCCCAATGTTTATAGCAGCAATGGCCACGGTCGCCAAACTGTGGAAAGAACCAAGATGCCCTTCAACAGACGAATGGATAA
>PISX010019054.1:0-39078 GCA_004024625.1 Mellivora capensis
TTTTCATGTTTTACAGTTATGGTCATGAAGATTAAACTATAAACGTGTGTCTTTATGTAAATATTCATGTAAATATTCATGTCAAATATGTAAATATTCATGTCAAATTTGTCCATATACATATAGCATTATGTATGTTTTCCATGAAAGCTGATATGTCACCAGACAGGACGGTGTTTGTGCATGTTCCTCAAGTACGATTAGAAAGGACCACATGTGGCAACTTGGCCACCACATGTGGCAAAGCTGGCAATGAGGAAGAGACAGAGGGGTTTGGCTAATTCTCAACATGATTTTAAAACCAACTCTTCAGTTTAGAACTGCAGATACATCCCTGAAATGTTATGTAAAATTAAAGACATTTCTTAATGTACTAAATATGCAGGTTGACGCAAACATTATACCAGAATCTGAAGGGAAGTTTCTTTTTGTCATCATAACATCCAATGAAGAGCATGACAATGATAAAAGAAGAAAATGTAGCTTAATGCTTGGAGTTCAAATCAAAAGATCGCATTGTAGTAGAAATGTCTAGTACATGGGAAACATGTACTAGAGAGAAGTTAATTTACTTGTACTTATTTTCAAAATGCACTTGTTAAAAATCAATTAGATGTGTAAATTATGTCTGCAAATTCTCACAACACACTTTCAAGAACATCAGGATTTTTCCTGCATCTAAATGTTTAAAATATCAGTACCTATTTAAATGTAAACTTAAGAAATTTTGCCTTTGGAATAATCATATGAGGCACAGGACACAGTAACCAATGAAAGAAGAAATAAAAATCATCCAGGAACCATGATGCAAAAAATTTTTTTTTAATTAACTACTTAAAAGCGAGGAGGAACTATTACTACACATATTCTTGATACATATGAAATTTGGAAAAAGGGAAATCAACAGCTAAGTTGATAATTACTTTGTACTGTTGCACCTTAGTTGTTTATAAGGAGCTTTATCACTACATAAATATATGATAAAATTTGGAACGATAGACTCATTAGGGAGTATGGTGAATAATTAATAAACTAAAGTGCAAATGGGGATATACTTTCACAGAGAATTCAAGAAACAATAATCTGCAAACAGTTTACACGGTGAGGATTTCAAAATCGAACACAAATATATTTTACTCAAAGTGACATATTAAGAAAACAAATGTAGGGGGTGGTGGTATTGGTACTCAGGAGACACACAAGCTAAGCAAGAAAAAGATGATGGGGTCACAAACATATGAAAATAAATAGTTTCTAAGGAGCAAATTCACAAAGTCTACAGCTTAAGGTCCATCAGTGACCTCAGTAGACTCCAACGAGATGTTAGTTATTAGAGGGTTAACAACCAGTCACATGTGACAGTGAGCTCTAACCATAATAGAAAATACGGTGCTATGACCAAGGAACTGCATGACCTCACACAAGATTAGACAGATTCAGAAGGTAAGAGACAAGGACAGGCTGAATATACCACAAGATGCCCTGACATTGTGTTCCTCTATCAGATAGGACCCAATAGGGGTGCCTGGGTGGCTCAGTGGGTTAAGCCTCTGCCTTCAGCTCAGGTCATGATCCCAGGGTCCTA
This sequence comes from Mellivora capensis, assembly GCA_004024625.1. Taxonomy (NCBI): domain Eukaryota; kingdom Metazoa; phylum Chordata; class Mammalia; order Carnivora; family Mustelidae; genus Mellivora; species Mellivora capensis. Next base: position 1,586 of record PISX010019054.1, read on the forward strand.
GGATTGAGCCCCACATCAGGCTCTTTGCTAGCGAGGAGCCTGCTTCCCCCTCTCTCTCTGCCTGCCTCTCTACCTACTTGTGATCTCTCTCTCTCTCTCTATCTCTGTAAAATAAATAAATAGAATCTTTAAAAAAAAGGACCCAATAACACAAAAAATGACACATCTCTTGACTTCAGGAGAATAGAATAGGATATTGATAAACTTAAGTGTTAATTTCTTTTGTTTTACTTAAGTTGGTTAAGAATCTTCGATTTATTCATTCATTTTTTTTGAAATTTGGTTTCCTTTCCCATTCTTTTATTGAGACAGCTGGTCAAGTTGCAAAACATGAGTATCCAAGGAATAAAATATATGAGGTGACATCAGAAAACAGTGGTGGTTTTGCTTTCAAGACTTTTGTAGTCCCCCTATCCTATACTTGCTTTTCTATTGCTCGTCAACTAGAAGTAGGGATAAGAGAGAGAGCTGGGGCACCTGGTGGCTCAGCCAGTGATCCTGGAGTCCCAGGGATCGAGCCCCAAATCAGGTTCTCCACCCAGCAGGGAGTTTGCTTCTCCCTTTCCCTCTGCCCGCCCCCCACCACCACTTGTGCTCCTCTCTCTCTCTCTCTCTCTTGCTCATTTGCTCACTCTCACTCTCTCAAATAAATAAATAGATAATCTAAAATGAAACAAAACAAAACAAACTTAGAGAGCCTGCTAGCATGTCTCCTTAAAATGTGTGTGTGATATTCATTCTTGGGAATATATAATGGAAATACCATAAGCCTTTTGTCTCAAAGATCAGCTGTGAAGTTCGTAATAATATTACCTTATGTTATACATTAATGTTAGTAATCCAAGGCTTTCCCTAGCATAGGGAAATAGAAAAAAAAAGTTTACCAGCTAAAAAAAAATATTTTTATCCTAAGCTTAACACTTTTTTTTCTTGGTAAAATTATCAAGACTAGTATTTTTGTAATACTAGTGAATGTACACTATAATAGGATGATTTTTAAAAGGCCATCATTAATACTCCATTTTCTCTTTTTACTCTGAGGTAACATCTCACAGACACAAAATTTGTATGTAGTTATTAAAGCTATGTTATTTGTTGTGCTGATACCATGGCCCTTGAAAATCCCTACCTTTATTCTTTTTCATTATAAAGAAAAGAGTCAAGTTTAGTACACAAAAGATCACCTGAAAAATCAATAGAAGATGTTCATATTAACCATTTTATTTTCCGTTTTATCCACTATCTAATAGAAGGTCTTCAATTTCTCATTTGTCTGGAAAGCAACTTGATGAAGATCCTCGCTTGAAAACTGTCTTATTGTGGTCTAGCATGATAATTATTTTTATATTCATCTTACTTTTTAGATGTATAAACTTCCCCATAACGATATATTTTTCCTCGATTCTATTCCAAAATTTATCATGAAAATCCTTTTTTAAGTTTCCTTGATCAGGGGCGCCTGGGTGGCTTCATCCGTTAAGTGCCAGACTCTTTTTTTTTTTTTTTTAAGATTTTAATTTATTTATTTGACAGAGAGAGGGAGAGAGAGAGAGATCACAAGTAGGCAGAGAGGCAGGCAGAGAGAGAGGGGGAAGCAGGCTCCCTGCTGAGCAGAGAGCCCAATGCAGGGCTCAATCCCAGGACCCTGAGACCATGACCTGAGCTGAAGGCAGAGGCTTAACCCACTGAGTCACCCAAGTGCCCCTAAGTGCCAGATTCTTGATTTCAGCTCAAATCATGATCTCAGGGTCATGAGATTGAGCCCCACATCTCGCTCTTTGCTGGGCATGGAGCCTGCTGAAGATTCTCAATCCCTCTTCCTCTTCTTTTCCCTCTTCCCACCCCCATGCTTGCTCTTTCATGTTCTCTCTCTTAAAAAAAAAAAAAAGTTTCTTTGATCAGATTTAAAACTTTCTCAAGTACTGCCATACCCTTTATTTTTTTAAAAGATGTTTTTTTAAATTTATTTGAGACAGAGAAATCAGGAGTTGTGGTGGTGGGGGGAGGGCAGAAGGAGAGAGAGAAGCAGACTCCCCACTGAGCATGGAGCCCAAATCCTGGCTGGAGCCCAGGGCCCTGAGATCATGACCTGAGCTGAAGGCTGTTTAACTGACTGAGCGATCCAGAAGCCCCTATCCTTTATGATTTTATTTTATTAGTTATTTATTTATTTTTCTCATTTTATAACCCAAACAGTAAAATGATCAAACTACAGAGAATATTTTCTTATAAATTGATATGATGCATATATATACTTAATATTAACATATACATTAATATTATATATATCTCTCATGAGAAATCATTTCCTTTTTCTCAAGAGAAACCAATCTTTGAAACTCTTAGTATATGTCATGTTATAATCCACAGTAGATGTAGGGTGTTGGTTAAGGAAAACACACCAGTAGGAAAACAAATGTAAAAACTACTTTCTTAGTGTTCCTTTCAATGTAGCCTCTACTGAACCAAAGGGAAAAAGATTGAAAAGTGAAATAGTCTTTCTCTAGTCATGTTTCCCACCTAACTAGCAGGAGGCTGAACTGTTATATGCTTGTAAGGACTTGAGCTGTGTACGAAAATCTAGATTGTCTATGCTTTTCTTGGTTTGGTTCTAAAGAATTTACATTATGATCTATTTATTAAGAGCTCTGAGGTGGGTCACTGTGAGTTCAAGTGCAAAAGAGAGTCTCTATTTACATTTGAGTTGTCTCTATACTCAAATAACCAATAAAGAAATGTCTCATTTTGAAGGGCAGGTGGGTGGGAAGAAAGATGAGTAAATATAATTTATATTCCACAAGATGTGCCAGATCTTCACCCACATACTATTTTTCAAACTAGGAAAAGAATGGAGGAGTTGAGTGATTATTGTTGTCCTTGCATTTGGAAGACAAGGAAATAGCCATGCCAATCATCATCTTTCCTACTTCATTTCCCTGAAGGGAAAGACCCAATAGTATGGTTATCTTCTTTGGTGAATGGTAATTTTACAGAAAGTATTAATGATTAATGTCATTTGTTTAAATGTGTACCACATATTATCCCAGGAGATTCCACAGTACTATTCATCATAAAACTATATAATTCTTGTTTAATAAGAAACTATAAAAGACACTGTTTTCTTTCCCATTGGATCCCCTAACATTTTAAAGATTGACTTCAAAACTTAACATCTAATCATAATCAATGAACTAGAATTAAGCTGGAAAAAAAGATATTTTGTTGTGTTCTCTGTCAGAATATTTATGACATGTTAAACATTTTTCATTAATGGTTAAAGGAAAAAAAATAATCATACTTAGTAGAACCCAGAAGTATTCATAAAACTGACAATTTTCATGATATAAATATATATTTTACATGCATTAAAATTATATCAGTATGCATTACATGATTAATATACATTAAAGTATATCTATTGATACCAATAACTGTATCATCATTTATTTAATAGACTAACTATATTCATATTAGTTATATTGGAAGTGAGGAGGAAATTGAGTTCAATTGCTGGCTTCTTTAAAAAGACTGCATAGGTGATACTAGGAAGAAGCAGTCTCAACAGCTTAACCAAATTGACCCATATATGGTTATATTTATGCTATTATAACAGCTAATTAATGAGAAGTTAATAATTGCCATTTGGTCACCATATGGCCAAACTATTTTCATCATTTCAAATGGCCAAAATAATGTTAATCTGTTAAAACCGGATGTATAAATTTGATCAATAATGCCATCAGCTGGATCTTATACTTCAAATTCAATCAGGCAATAATACCTATTTCTTGTAAGAAAAATAAAATATTAAATCTAAATGATGTAAATGTTCTGCTAATTCTATATGAGAGCACAACATGGCTACATTCCATACTTGAGTGCCAAATTTGTTGTCTGGCTGCTCTGGGATTAAGGTACATCCAAATAGAAGCATATGTTTAAAATATATGGAAGTCTACAAATATTCAAAATGCAATTTTCTGTAGTTTTAAAAATGAATGGGATTATCCAGAAAGAGAACTACAAAGGAGCAGGAGATTTTGAACATCTATATGTAGCCACCAAGTGAAGAGACATTTTTACCATGCTCCTCTCTTTAATCATGATTGTGTAAATGAGCACTGAAAACCATGTGGGCGATTAAGCTTAGAATCACACCCAAAACTTTCACAATCAGTGCACATATATGGCATTTTGGCTACTTATATTTCTGAACATCCGTCAAAAACGCAAAGGGCCCAATTCAAAGTTGCCAGACCTAGCAAGTGGGTGTCAGATGGTTATAGGTTTCAAGGGATGTTTTAAGTAGTAAAAAATACTGGTCATTTAAGGATTTCTGGCATTCAATAATAAGGTAAATATTATTATATTTCTTTTTGTTCCAAACTGAATAGTGTCTAAACAATATCATATTTCCTAGCAAGTGAAGTAAATAAATGGGAATATCTTGAAACAATGATTAAAAATATTACTTCCAGATTTTTGCTTAATCACTGCCTCCTTTAAATAGAGATTTAGTTTATTTTCTTGTTCGATAATGAACATATGCTAAGTGGCTTGATGTGGACATAGGGGTGGGATTTGCAAAGGAGACACTGATTTGGAAAAAGGGTCCTATATGAAATAGAAAGTCCAGTAACCTGGAAACCAAGACCCCTGGATTCTTACTCCTCTTTGCCATTTATTTATTTATTTATTTATTTATTTGGTGACTTTCAGTAAATCACTTAACAGCTCCAAGTCCCCATCTTTACAATGAGGAACTTGAACTAAATAATTGATAAAACCTTTTTAATAATAATATTTTGTGATTCTGGAATGGATAAAATGCTCTCCACTCTTCAATGTTCACACCAAAGACCTTCTCTATGTATTTTTTTTAAAACTCCTTCCCTTCTTGCTCAGTCAGGATTATTTCCTCATCTGTGTTCCTATAGTAGTTTGTTTCTAAATCTACTAGAGTATTTAGTAAATTATAGTGTAAATTTATGCATGTTTCGGATCTCTCTATGTTAAATATATTATGAGCTTCTCAAGAGAAGACACCAATGTGTTTTTCATCCTTATTACTTAATATGGTGCTTGGTGTAGAGTATCAACTGAATAGATATTTACTACAGTAAATATAGTGAATAAGTATGTGAAACATTAACACAATTGCAAATGACTTTAGAAAAATAAAACCATATGCACACACATTATACACTTTTTTTTTGCAAATTTTTAACACCCTGGGATAAGTATATGCCTCTAATACATAGGGAAAAAATTCATCCTATGATAAAAATTTTTTTAAAGATTTTATTTATTTATTTGACAGAGAGAGAGAGATTACAAGTAGGCAGAGAGTCAGGCAGAGAGAGAGGGGGAAGCAGGCTCCCTGCTGAGCAGAGAGCCCGATGCAGGGCTCGATCCCAGGACCCTGAGATCATGACCTGAGCCGAAGGCAGAGGCTTAATCCACTGAGCCACCCAGGTGCCCCTTTCCTCTGATAAAATTTACTGCTTTTTTATTTATGCATCAATAATATTTTATAAGATTTGTCCCTGACAACATTTTAATTAGATGAGAATTCTTACATTATTTTAGAAGTTAAAACTCATTGTTAATTTAGACACTTTCTCCAGAAAGAAGTTTCTATCCAACTGTCTTCTTTGTAGACTTCGTCAAAACCCAGTTGAGTTCAATTTCAGGACAAACTTGCTACTTTCTCATCACCTGCTATCAACCCCATTCTCTCAACTATGCTGTTTAGTCCGGATCCTTGCATTTACTTCCCATTTTCTGATGGCATCCAGACCAGACGGTTCCTAAGTCCTATCATGAGACCCAGCCTCACTTGGCCCTGTCTTCCCTCATGCAGATTCTTACAGATTTACTCCACATGTAGAGCTCCTTTTAACAAATTTTACTCTCGTATGGTCTTAAAATGACAATAATTCCCAATACTCCATAACGTGATTAGAGGCGATCCATGTTAGAGCAGGGACTTGAACCTAGGTCATACCTTTCTGACTTTATAGACTTCCTTTTTCTGGTTGTTCTTTCAGCTGACTCATTTGATCTGTTTGCAACTGTCTTACATTATTGGCAACAAGTTCCTGTGAATAGTATTGCATGAGTTTACTCATTTGGTATCTGGCAACCTTTGGTTCAATATGAGAAACAGAAATCTGATATCTCTAAGATCCACGTAGGTTATCCTTCGGAAACAAGCCTCGTGAGGCTGTAGTATCAAAAGCATTGTGTAACTCATATGGGCATAGTTCAAGATGTGAGATCAAAGAACAGCATTACTTGTTGGATAAGATAATAAAATTTGAATATTTCCAAATGACTTACTTAACGAATATAATTAGCAAATGGAACTATGCCTTTATTTACTAAAGAAATATTTCATAAAACAGTTGCACAAGTCTTTCTTTGCATTAAATGCTACTGAATGTTGGTCAAACATGCTGAATATTCAGCAATCGTGAGGCCTGTGATACAAAATGTTAATTTTGCTTGAAGTAATGTTTCCTTTAAAGTCCGTTCTTATTTAAATACATTTGCTTTACTCACAAACTAGCCTTGATTCGTTTAATTTTTACTTTTTTTGAATGGCACTGATTTAAACAGAATTTTGTAGGCTAAATTATGGAGTTCATATTGTATGGCTTATCTTTCTAGTCTCAACAAAATTTTATAAACAGACATAATCTACAACCATATAGAGTTTGTGGGATTTAAAAAAAAAAAGAACAGAAAATATGAATCTAATTTGAGCATGGCTCAACATCTGAAATGAAATGTGGGAACGACAGAAGTATGTCGTTTAAGCTAGGACCTGAACTTTAGCTGAAAGTGTTTTGGTTTCTGAGAAGGAAATATCAAAACTGCAAGTTAGCAGATGTAATTTAATCTAAACGATTTTAAACAGATAGTTCTTTAAAGAAATTAAGAATAAAAAAATTTTAAATAAAAAAAGAAAGAATAGAAAAGATTACTAAGTACCCTTCCAGAAATTTTACTTCTCCTGGAAGGAAAACACCCTCCTTGTCTTTATTTCCACGCAGTTAATCACGACATTGCACAACTATTTATTAAGAAAAAATATACCTCCTGGCCTGTGGCATATAATTTTCTAGACAAAATGGAATGTGGGCTATAGACCAATGCATTCATTTATTTTCTAAAATAGTAACATCCGAAATCTCTACAATGAACTTCAGGTTATTGCCAAACAAGGGCCATGTTCAGAATAATTTGGTAGAGAAACTGCTTCAGTTCTTCTATCAGAAAATGTATTGGGGTGTTAAATGCTTGGCATACAAATATTTAAAATAGGCAAATGCATATCTAGAATTGGCCTTTAAGTAAATATTAATTTTTTATTATGCAAAGAAGCTCACTTAGGGTGTCTTCTTTTAATTAAATAATGCAGAAGCAAATTACATATAAATGCATTTGAGTGTCCCTAAAATGATAAAGAATTGTGCAGCTCAACAAAGCTTCCATTTAAACAGGTCCAGCACATTTCATGAGCTTGTGGAGTGATGTTTAGGATTTGGCTGTGAATGTGTTTCTACAAAGCCCTAGCTCACTTTTCCCGGCTTTTGTTTGTTTGTTTTTGTCTTTTTGTTTTTGTTTAGTGTATTTTCAAAGAGTGTTAATCAACACGAATCTGATTAATTTGTCTTCCTCTCATCAGAATGCTATTTTGTAAAAGTTGGATCCTTGATATCCAGTTACTTTTCTGGATCTTTTTCTTTATATGTGAAAATGCATATTTTGCTAAGAGCAAATAGAAGCCAAATAAGGACACATGGGTTCGGAATGAGATTTTGTGGGTTCCAAAGACATATAAATAAAAGACAGTTGTGGTCTGAAAGTCATTGCCATTCCCCATTCTCATTACGTCATGCACAGAGTAGTCTTTCCTATAACATTAATTTTAATGATACTTAAGCCTTTACCATGGGCCAGATACTGCTCTAAACACTTTATGCTAACTTATTGAATTTTCCTACCAAATGTGTGATGGAGTTACCATTACATGACCCTTCCACAGATAAGGAGGCGTTCAGGTCTTGCTCATGGCCACACAGATCTTCAGTGGTAGAGCCATCTCCTGGAGTTGTGCTTCTAGTCATTTTGCTATACCACTGCTGGCTCAAGTTTGTAGATTAGACAATGATGCCCACATTTGCTTCTGCAGTGAAGGGGCTACAATGGGACCCTCATGGACTTTACTCAGCAATGTGAAGACGCTTGTCTGCCCAGAGTCATGCTCAAAAGTGGATAGTAATTCCAGGGAAAGCAAGTAGGTTGGATTCAACAAATTCAGGACTCATGAATCCCTCTAGAGTTACCTTTCCTTTCCACTGACATCTTGCTCTGTGGGTGCCTGTTCTTAGCACAGACTTTACATTGCTTTCCATACTTTTGGATGTGTAGCAAATGTCTCAAGTTACCCCAAATTTTGCTCTTCTTGGAATCCAGACAATTTTAGGACTGTCCATTGGGAGTATGATATGCATAATATCATAAGTATACAATTTTAGGACTGTCCATTGGGAGTATGATATGCATAATATTTAATATTTTTTACTTAATATTTAAGACCATAATATTTAAGACCAGTGAATAAGTATTTGCCACCTGAGTGGTTTTGGTCAGATCATTCAACTTTGCTAAACCAAAGTTTCTCATCTGTAAAATGGAGATAATCTTCTGTGAGGTAATGTCTTACGAAGAAGGAAGGACAGGTTGTTTCCCTTATTGCTTTAGAACAGGAAGAACATAGGAATCCCAGAACCTCTTGGGAATCTCAAAGCTGAGCAACCTGGGAAACACTGAGAGATCATGCCCTTGGAGGAGACACTGGATTTTCTCATGGGGGCAGAGGCTGATGGTCATGGGGAAACTCCACCCTACAGGGGCATTGAGGCTATGGAGAAATGTAGAGGAAGGGACGGGAGGAATTCAAGGACTAGTAAGGACAGTGCCAAGAACACGAGAAGACCCTCCTCTGACTTTTCTAAAAATATCAAGATGATATCCTCAAGGAGAGCAAGCTGAGAATTTTACATTTTTGCAAACAAATAGACAGCAACCCTATTAATAACTACTTGGAGGCTAGTAAACTCAGGGTGCTCTTAGAACTATCTCAATACTTAGAGAAACCTCACAGTGGTTAAGTTATCATCTTGGGCTCTATGGGAGCTGATTTAGAGCCTTTTTTTTTTCTGTTTATTTTATGTACCTCTGATCAAGTGTTAGGGAGCAAATGTTCTCTAGTTCCTCCTCAATCTCTCACTCTCAGCTTCCTAACACTTGCATTTCCATACCATTTAGGTAGAGTTCTTTTGCTCTGTCTTTTTGCAACCTTATGAAGGTTTTTCCTCTATGGTAGAACATGTGTTCTAACATAAGCTTCTCTGATTCTATGCAAAATATCCCTGAAGGCAGTAAACATCTGCAAAGAAAAAAGAAATTTAAAAAAAAATACATGGTGAGGTGAGGATTGTATGGATGAATTCTATCTTATTTTTAGTAAGCTGAAATAGTTAAAAAGTTAAAATCTCCAGTGGAAGATACACAGAGGAGTGCTTATGTAATTTATATTTTTGGGTTTTCGTATGTGAAAAAATAAAACAATAGAAAAAACTTTTGCAATGCATTGAACTTACACTGGGGGTGGGTGGGAACAGGACACAATTAGAAACAATTCACTCCTAGGGCTTCTTCTCTAAACTTTGAATAACATCATCGTATTATCAATTTTGATGATAATAAATTTCATAAGAATAAAATTTTAGAAGAAGAGGAGAAGAAAGAAAAAGAATTGGAGGTTCCAATATAAGAAAGCTCTTTAGACAGATGCATATTCTCCTCATTTTTTTAATGTTGTGGGAATTGTTTTCTAGGGTCTCTTATCAGTGAAGGAATTCAAATTTTGCCTTTTCTTTTTGGGATTTTATATTAGATCAGTGTGTATTTTCACTTTCCTTGCCGGGATTTTCAGACAGTGGAAAAAATACCAACACCCTTTTCTCAACAGGAATTGCTCATGCCTAATCCATTTTTCCCCATTCTTCTTGCATTTCTAACTGGGACACACCAGACCAGAATATGGTCCCCAACACATCAAGGAAATATAGTGGGAATGTCGGCCAGCCCGTATCATTTATTACTTCCTCTGCCTTAGTTTTCAGTTGTGCCTGCTCCTTTTCCCCTTTGTTGGCAAATAGATCAATTTGAGGTGTCTGCTTTCTTTCTCACGAGCATATGTAAGCATTTATTTATGGGTTTTCTCTTAATGCATTCCATATTAGAAAAGGCCAAGAGTACAACATATCTTAAAAAATTCAAATTTCTTGAGAAACAAGGAGGTGGTGAAGAGGAGGGAGTGTTAACTTGGCAGACTGTGTTTAAAATATTTTGCACAAGGAGCCCCCTGAGGAGCTGTCCATTAAACTCCCACCATTTTGCTGTGAGAAGTGAATGTTTTTTCTGGCTCTGAATTTATGTGATTCTTAAATGTTCTCACAGGTTGAAATAAAAAATAAATAACCATTTGTATACTTGCCTATCCATGACTGAATTGTCTCTCAATTATAAAAAGAATTTGGTTTTTCTTGAACTTCATCCTACTTTTTTATTTTTCCTTATAGAAAGCATACTATATGGGAGAATTTTATCAAAATTCTAAGAACATTAAGAACCTCAGGCTTATACCACGGTTTTTTTTCCCCCTTGTTTGCATTTGCCTGATTTGGGAGTGCTATTCACAGTCTCTGTAAAGCAGTTACGTCTTTGAAAAGCACAAAATAAATTCTGTTCACTGAGTGGGTAATTGTTCAAGGTCATCCATTCGTTGTCTTTGTCTTGATTGTTTGAATTAGTAGCTAATAATGGTACTGAAATGTGAATGAATTATTAGCAATGGGGCATATTTTGGGGAGTGTCAGGAAATATTACAGGGCAATTAATGTTACCCAATAGCAATGCTGTGTTCCCAGCAGATGTCCTATAATTACTGTGTTTAAAGAGTGTAAGGCTTAAACTAAGATTATAGCTTTTATATTGTCTGCCTTTAGAAGTCATATTTGGAACTTACTCAGTTTATTCTCCTGCCCTTTCTCCTTTGTTCTGATTCTGTCACTTACATTTTGATTTAAATATAGTCTTTTTATGAATTAAAATAAGTCTCAGCAGATGGTATGCAGTATAGATGTTTATAAAATAGGAAATTGTTGCAGAAATATTTAAAATGTCTATTGATAAGTAATTTATATTGATATTTACTTGTTATTCATTTCTTAATTTCTGTAATTCAAATGTTTTTACTTCTCAAATAGTTTCCATTCTGGTATATATGGAAGTGTTGCCCTAATTTACCCATCCACAGCAGAGTAGTAAGAAATCATTTCAGGAACTGTCGAGTTACGTATAACCTATGATGCTCCTAATTTTTAAAAGCAACACTCACGGCACATTTGGTTTCTCTTTTCAGCACTGACCTATCAAAGTTGGCTTGGTTTCCTTCAGTTTTCAGGAGAAGATTTTAAGATGAGGGGAGAGGAAAAATAAAATAAGTGGAGGGGCGCCTGGGTGGCTCAGTGGGAAGCCTCTGCCTTAGGCTCAGGTCATGATCCCAGAATCCTGGGATCGAGCCCCGCATCGGGCTCTCTGTTCCGCGGGGAGTCTGCTTCCCCACCCCCTTCTGCCTGCCTCTCTGCCTACTTGTGATTTCTGTCAAATAAATAAATAAAATCTTTAAAAAAAAAAATAAGCGGAGAGAAAATTCTCTCCTCCCCTGTGATCATTTTCGATTTGCAGATAGAACTTCTGGAAATAGCATGGCATGCATTGGTCCTATGCGTTATGACTGTCCTTGACACAGCTAAGGTAGGGAAATGCTTTAAAAGCTCATTGCAAAAGACGTTCGGTTTTCTCTTATTGACATGTGTTACATTAAAAGGCCAAGTGAAAGATTTTGAAAAATATTCTTACTCAAACCTCAAAGTTGATTTATTTAGGTAACTGGTAAATTCAAATTGGAGAACAAAGACAATGAGTGGATAAGGCAAAAAAAAGTGACAAAACGTCACTATCCTTCCTAAACTATATATAGAAAGTTCAGCAGAGTTAAAAAGACAAAATAATAATAATAATAATAATAATAATAATAATAATGAGTTAAGGCCTAAAAAAATTAAACTTTAAAATCAAAAGATCTCCATTTTAAAATTAGAAAGATTACTCACTCTTGTATCCCTCACTGGATCAAGAAGATTATCTCACTAATAAAAAGGCAGCCAGCCATATTGCCAATAAGACCTTACATTTTTGTAATGTACTTAATTTTTCATTCTGATAAATTTTGGAAATTCTATTTAGTGATAATTACTCAAATATGAATTTTATTAGAACTTTTGGAATAGTTTTACCAGTAGTTTGAAGCCTTAAACAATTAGTTGCTGCATTTTGACTTCTAACAAATGGAGAAACACAAGAAAACTTTTATAGTTAGAACGCTGTGTACCTTTGAAAGGTTCTTCATGAGTATTAACAGTGAATGGGCAGGTGCATTTTTACACCTTTTCAATCTTTTGTGTCAATAGCTCGACAATTGTGGGGTACCAGTTCTGCTGGTGCACTGTGATAAACATTCACAGGAGGGCAAACTCTGAAAAAGACATGGCTTCTCCCCGCCAGGAAGGAGGAGCTTCCTTGTGGATCAGTTTGGCATCTGGTACGTCAAAACAGAAGGTTGCAAGTGCTGTCGTGGAGGTTTAGTGCACAGTGGGAACGTGGAAGGGAAAAACAGTTCTGTGTCTCTCCAGCTGACTGGAGATTGCCCGAGGCGGGGATTTTCATGTCTAGGAAAATGGGAAATAAGGTTGAAGAGGGAGAGTGCAAGGTGGGCACGTCAGGTCTGGAAATCAATAAAGAAATGGATGGAAATGGGAAAGGACTGTCTTATTTAGGGTTGAGAAAATGATCATTCACAACTAGAATGGAGATTAAAACATCGATTAGTAAGAAATAAACGTGGGCGGTTTGGCTGGAGTTAAGCTGGTTCTGGACTTAGGACATGTCACACAGTGGAGTTTAATGTGGTCAGTCAGGACTTGTTCTGGGCTCTTGAGCAAGGGAGTGAATGACCAGATCTGTGATTATATATAATTTTGGAAGTTCTGTGAAAGATGGGATTAAAGGGAAAGATGCTGAGAAATCAGCAGAAACCGTACTCAAACAGATGGGTTGAGTGATGGAGTTGCAGAAACCAGCAATTGTGCACTTCAGCATTTCTTTGTATCTGTTCATGTTATCTTCTCAGATAGAAACCTCCTTTTAGCCCCATTGCTTTCATTAAAAATGAAACAATAAGGACAACAAAAACCCTTTTCCAATTCTAAAAAAAAAACCAAAAAACTAGTATGTGTTTGAGTTTTAAAAAATCAGTGACTCAGATTGTAACAAAAAGCAGTAGGCTTCAGAGGTTAAAATAAAAGGAAACACTGAAGTGTGATTTAAATAAAAATTGTGATATAATTTTATTGAGGGGAGGGAGAGAGGTGAGGTGGGCATTTGGTATCACCATGTGAAAGGATGTTATATTCTAGCTCCCATTATACGTGATCTGGCTTATCTCCCTTTAAGGTTTTTAGTGTCCCTTTTTATATTCAGTGTCCTCAAATTTCACAATAATGTACTTAAATATTTTTAAATCTATTATGTTGGCTTTTCAGCACACATTTTCATTTGTTTATTCAAAGAATATTCATTGAGTCCTCTCAGCATGCTATGTACTATCTTAGATATGGGGAAAATTAGAGACCTGTATTCTTAAATTCTTGGAAAATCCACCCAATTATTTTCTGTGCTATTTTGCTTAAGATCTATGCCTAGGGGGGATAAAGAAATTCCCAGGGAGTGAGTATAGGGTGGGATAAAGAAGAGTCTGAGGGCAATGCCAAGAGAACGAAAGAGCATCTAACAGAGGCTAATAAGAAATGTCCGATGGGTCAGATGAGACCCATTCATTCCCTCATTTAGTCACTCAGCAAATCTCATTCTTCAGTACAAGGATTTTCCTGTACCTGAATCCCCTAGTGAATGGAAGCCAGCAGTTTCCCCCTTGTTCCTCCCTTGAGCTGAGCAGGGTGCTTGTGGTCATGGTGTGTTCCCTTGTCCCGGCTCTGTCTCAGACCCAGGAGTACTGGTTATCCCCTGTATCTGTTATTCCTATATTCTTTAGAATTCTTTTATTGCCTATTAACAAATCTCTCATTACTCCAATCCTCTGTTACAATTAAAATCTATTTATTTTAAACATTTCCTGTTTAAATCACTGCATGATTTCCCTCTCTTGATTAGATCCAATAAAAATCAAATTATAAACATGAATAAAATTATCCCCCCCAATTATATTAATGTGAGTTGCCTCAGGACATATTGTCATTATTTTGCTTATCTGTATAAGCTTAGTCCTTATAATGAAAGTGAATTATGCTTGTGGTGAGAAAAATATTCAACATACTTCTCTTCATCCTAAAATAAAATGTTTTTACCCACCTATAGGCAATAAATAGTGATCTGCAATTGCCTCCAATTTATTCAGTATGATTTAATGTAAGCTCTTTATACCAGGTTCATGTACTGCATGATACATTTAAAGAAAAATAATCACCAGAAAATGCAGAGACTGGGTCCTGTTTCCAATACAGACTCATGATCCCAAAGTAATGTATTGATATATTAATGTTCAAGGGACACTGTAACAAATTACCTTCAGAAGTAAAATAGACACACAATTAGAAACGTTTGGGTTTCAGCTTTCCCATTATGTGGAATAAAACTAAAACTTTATGGTCTAAAACTTCACTGGACTCCATGTCTAACATATTCCTAGGGAGGCAGCAGGGGAGTTTTAAGCCTTTGATCTCTCCATTTGAACTTTAGTAGGCATGTTATGAAAATCTAAAGTTGCACTCATCAAAATAATCTGATTTTGGAAAGGACCCTTGTTTAAAAATTGATGATATTTGTTTTTGTACCAGATCATAAGAACTCTGAACTGACAAAGCTCTTAATTCAACAGATTCCTTCAGAAGATTAGGTAATTGGACTTCATGCTAGTGTAAGAGTGAGGGGACATACTGGGAAGCTAAATAGGTTCTTTTAAAGGTTGGTGCAGACCATAAAGTAGTTTTAAAAAATGGCCACTTTCTTCCTCTCAGAAAATGCATTACTTTCACCTTTGACTTGACTCTAAATTAACTTGCCTTTGTAGCTTCCACATTAGTAAAATCCAGTACTGTTACAGTCTTTAAAGCCCCATCTGTTGGAAAAATTTAATGGATGCTATATTCTATATTTTCCTTTGTGATTAAACTGAAAATTGGCTTATTTGCATTTGCATAGGCCACTATTTCTTAAAGGTAATTGTCTCCCAATCATTAAAGGTGCCTCCCTAGTATTAGCAGTTAATCTGAACCTTCCCTGATTTTGCCTGGAATTTTTACCCTGGGAAGGAAAATAGGTAGATTTTCATCTCTGCCCTTGACAGCAGCTTTATGAATATAGGAAGAATGTCTTCTGGGAATAAAGAGCAATGCCATCTTTTAAGAATTTAAAATTTCAGGCAAAATTTTTAAAATATGAAGAAAGCAAATGAACGCCCAAATCAATTTTGATCCCATGTCACTGTGTCATCTGGCATATGACATACGTAACCATGAAATGGGCAGCCAGGTAGACAACTCAATTTTTATATCACAAAGTGTCTAGGACATCCGGTGTTCTGGACAACCCACTGAAACTCAGATCTGAGGCACCATCGTAGAGAATTGGAAGGAAGAGTTTTCTCTTTCTTCCTTGAATTTGATGAGTGTTTTCAATATTTTCAAATTTATGCCTTACTATAGAAACCACTGAGAACTTTCATGAGGACAATTCTGAATTCTGGACTATCAACACATTTGTTTTCTCTTTGTTGTCAGGCTGGTTTTCCTAAATGCAGGATCACAACATCTTGTCCTATCTGTTGTCATAATGGAAAAGGTCATTTTACATAGGATTTTGGTTAGCTTCTAGTTTGCTTTGTCAAATTTAGAACCACTTGAACATTGTGGTTTCTAAATTTAGTCAAACCCTTTGAGCTTTAAGTTCCGTTTGGCACTGGCTAAAATTGAATTGCTGCTTTGAAAAAAATTCCCTTGGTGCTATCAGGATCTAGATGTGTGCGCAGCACAGCCCTCCTCTTATTTAAAAGAAATACAGTCACTTTTATTTGAAAGTTGGGAGCTCCAAGGGGATAAATAATAAAATATGAAACTTTTAAAAATGGGCCATATTTGAAAACAGTTCTCAAGAAGAATTGGGCCCATGGGTCTAAGGTGTGGTATTCTTAAAAAAAAAAAAAGGGGGGGGAACCATTTTAGTTATGTTAAAATGTACTTTCTTTAACTTGGTTCCATGAGTTAAAGCAAAATCTGTCTACTAGGTTACCTACCATTTGTTTGGTTTTACTAAAAAGAACCATGTTGAACTATTTTTTTCTTTAACAATGAACTCCTCTCCATAGTATGAGATAATCAGGGTATACATGTCTCAGTCAGATGGGTTTATTTTTCTCTTGTCATATTTTTGTTACGACTATGTGTAATGTTAATAAAAAAATAATGCTCACTTACATAGGAGGTACATCAGGCAAAGTCCCAAGCTGTTTACAAACCTTAATTCATTTAATATCATTTTTTTTTTTAAGAGAGAGAACAGGCACATGAGCTGGGGGCTGGAAGAGAGGGGCAATGGGAGACAGAGAATCTTAAGCAGGCTCCATGCTCAGTGTGGAGCCTGATGCAGGGCTCGATCTCACGACCCTGAGATCATGATCTGCGCTGAAATCAAGGGTCTGATGTTTAAAGAAATGAGCCACCTAGGCACCCCTAATATAACCATCTTTCAAGATACACACTATTATCTGGAATTCACATATCACAAGGCTGAGGCTGAGTGGTGAATTACTTTTCTAAATGCCATATAGCCAGTAAGAGGTAGAACCAGGATCAGAACCAGAGCCATTTGTCTCCTGAGTCCATCCTACTAACACCTATTGTGCAATTAATGCACGTATCTCAGTTTAAAAACCACAGTGCTTAGGGATTTAAGACCCCCCCACCTCCCCACGCCCTCCTCGCCCGGCCACAGTGTGTCCTTATCAAACAAATGAGTCTGTATTTACACGGCAAGGTTTGTTTTCCCAACTTGTACACTCACTCTTCAGGCGCACATGCTTATGTAAATCCCACCACACCTGACATTCAATTTAAAAAGAGTTGCAAACCCCTGCAAGTTTTCAAAGCAGATCTTGCTTGTCTCAGAAACTTGCATGTTCTCTTCACCTGCTTGGTATTCCCCGGCAACACGCATCCACACACGCTTCACATGATTCCTTGCATTTTCTTTCTTCTTTTAGAATTCATTATTTTTCTTTAAAAAAAAAGATTTTATTTATTTTTTTGAGAGAAAGAGAGTGTGAGACAGTGAACACAAGTGAGGGGGGGCAGAAGGAGAAGACTCCCCGCTGAGCAGGGAGGCCGTGGGGCTCCATTCCAGAACCCTGAGATCATGACCTGAGCCCAAGGCAGATGCTCAGCTGAACCACACAGGTGCCCCAATTTCTTTCACTTTCAGTCTCAGTATCCCTTCCCTTTCCTTGCTGGCTCAAGTTTGGACCGGGCATTCTAAATTTATGTCTCAGTCCTAACATTCTCTATTGTATTTCCCTATATAACTTGTTGTCTGCTCCCAAAGGCCTCATACACAGTACATTTCAATAAACACTAGGGTTGCATAAATGAGTGAATAGAGGAAGGGATTGCTGGAGCAGAGAGAGTCACATTTCACTGTCCCTGAGATCCTCTTTAAACACAAGCAGGGGTGAGAGGATATTTTGTGGGCATACTCCTGAAGATGGATTAACTCCTCCTTAGGCTGAGAATAGCCAACAACTTGAGAAGTGGGATAGAGTAAGTTTGTCTTTGTTTTTTTTTTTTTTTCTTCTGTGCCTACTGCCTATCTTACAAAAAAAAAAAAAAAAAAAAAAAAAAAAAAAGTTCAGAGTGGTCCCCTGGAGAAATAATAGCATCAAACTGAAATGTCACTGAGATCCCTTCTGGAAACACTTTGAGATAAAAATCCCCACCACTTATGAGCCTTTCATTGGCAGCAAATGAGACAGAACACTTAGCTATGTTTACTATTTCATGGCGGTGTGAACCTTATATATAAAATTTCCTAAATCACATTTTCGTTTGTTACTTTAGCCTTAGTTTTTTAGTCTTATTTTTCTTTCATAAAGATGAGGGAGAGAAAAGGGATTTGCTAGCCCTTTGTCAAGAAATTGCTCAACATCAACCAGCCCTGCCTGGCAAGAGGTCATCTCTTCAGTCTCTTTGATTTAATCTCCCTCTTAGAGTACTTACCAGAACTTTTTGAAGTGTAAGCCATAATACTGGGTACTCAGTAAATGTTTGTTGAGCTGAGATGCATGGAATATTTAAGCACTTAACTTTGATGACCTCGGAACACTGTTCTCATAGTAACAACCTGAGTGAGAAGTGCATGAATTGTCCCCATTTTACACTGGATTATACATGACATTTCTAGGAAGTAAAAAAAAAAAAAAGGAGAAAATTGCAGGAGCAATAATTTTTTGAGTATTGGAGATAGAAGTATCAACAAAATGATGAACTCCTAGTTCATCCACTATTTAACTCTAAGTAGATGGGTTCTATCCTGTAT
This sequence comes from Mellivora capensis, assembly GCA_004024625.1. Lineage (NCBI taxonomy): Eukaryota > Metazoa > Chordata > Mammalia > Carnivora > Mustelidae > Mellivora > Mellivora capensis. Next base: position 20,387 of record PISX010019054.1, read on the forward strand.
CTTTAAGTTATTGTCACTGCTGTGTCATAAATTATAGTGACATACACTTTCTTTCTTATATTCCTCTGTAGCAGAGTAAGCAAAATCACTCGTGTCGTATTCTCTATGCGGTTTCCTATAGGTGGGACTTTGAAAAACCTAACAGCGATTTGAATGGGAATAAGGGGTACAAGGATTTGAACAACCCAAAATAAACAAATCTGTAAAACTCTATCATCTTACATCTATTTTTTTTATGTGCTCCAATGCACAAATCCCTTTTTACCCACAAAGATAGCTGACAGATAGTGTCACAACCCCAATTTAAGAGAAGAATGAAGCTAAGAAGTTAGTGTATGACTGCAACTAGAAGGAAATCCAGAAAGTTGCCTACCTACCCTTCAAATTAGCTGAAATTTCCTTTCCTCTTCTCTTCCTTTCCCTTTCTGAATCCAAATTTTCCTTTTTTAACCTGGAACATACTGATTTCACAATAGTATTTATTATCAGGTCCTCTCTACCGGTTTTGTTTGTTCCCAAAAAATTAGGTTTTCATGGAAATTTGCTTTGATAAATAAACAGCAATTAGAATATCATCTTCCTAGGGGTGCCTGGGTGGCTCAGTCAGTTAAGCATCTGACTCTTAATTTCGGCTCAGGTCATGATTTCAGGGTCATGATCTTAGAGTTGTGAGATCAAGTCCCCCACCCCACCCAATCCAGTCTGGTTCTGTGCTCAGTGGGGAGCCAGCTTGGAATTCTCTCTCTCTCCCTCTGCCCCTCCCCACTTGTGCTCTCTCTAAAAATAAAAATCTTTAAAAAATTTTAAAAAAGAACATCTTCTTCCTCAAGGTAGGCACTCAAAATTTGATGGAATAAATTAATGTGTTTGACGTCATGTAAATTAACCTTTTGATTATACAGCTTGGAGTAAGAAGATTTTCAGAAGAGATTGTAAAGAGAGGGACCATATTTGCAATTCATCCCAGCTCCAATCTCCTTCTCTGCCATCCTTTCTGGGTCATCTTTGTCTAAAATGTCGGAATTAGTCTCTGAATATGGCAAGAAGCAAACCTAATCTCTACTTAGCAAAGATGAAAAATGTAACTGTCAGGATGTGATAAAACTATCCAAATTATATTAAATCTGAAAAGCAATGAGCAGAATAGACACAGAACTACTGAGTGTTTACCCGGGGAGAAGTGCGATAGGGGAATGTCTGGGGAAAATTTAGTTTCTTTCACTAAATTATAATTTTTTTTTATAGAGTACTTCTTTTTTTTAAAATTTATTTATTTGCCAGAGAGAGAGGGAGAGAGAGAGAGAGCGAGAACGAACCACTAAATTATAAATTTTATAGGGCTAGAGTCATATCTGTTTGTTTGCCCCTGTACCTAACTTCTAGTAGAACATGGTCTGACACATGGTACAGGCTCAAGAAACACTTACTGACTGAATGATATTTTATTCATTTCTCATTAGGTTTTCACAAAGAGCAAATATTACTTTTCTAGTCATAAAAATAATAAAGATTAAAAAAACAACTATGCCACATGGCAGATTGTAGGACCTCCATAAATCTTTGTTGAATGACTGAACCCAGGGACAGAGCATGAAATCATCCACACAAACTGGGAAACATGAATCACTGTTCTTTAACAGTATGAAAACCACACATTTCATCAGAATAAAATTGAAAAGCTAACTTGGGCATGCACAGGTAATCTGTGATCCTGCCCTTCCCGTTATTTTATGGATTTACCCTGGTACTTAAGAGACCAGAGCTTTCCCGTATGATTTTATTTAGTACTTGTCTGCTCCCCTTCAAATGTATCTTTATTCCCATGTATTCTTTCCTTTTTCCCTCCAGAGTTAGAGAAGGTGCTATTTTCTGTCTCCAAAGCTAACCTCTCCACCCATGACCCTGATTCCATCCTCTAACTTCTTATTTCAGGGCCCAGTGGTTATCAAGCATCCTTTTGGTTCTGGAATGCAGCTCTTTTCCTACGGCTGCTTTCATTCAGTCCACAACCATGCATGACTCATGTCTCCTAAAAATAAAAACCCAAACTCCCAGCACCCAAAGAGTTGATCAAACTATTGCCCATTTAGCAACTCCCCTTCATCTTCCAAAGGTAAGTTATTCACTGATAATCTGGGTGTACTACAAGTCTCTCCAGAGACTGGCAAGGTGGCAACAGCAAATTTTGAAGTAGCCTACAAACCAGCAAGGCTGGTCTTCTAGGTTTGCCTGGACTTCTACTCCCTTGGTACTACTGCCAATTCATTATTTGAATTCCCAATTCCCAATTCTGATTATTGCAGTTGCCTCATGCAGCTCTTAATCATCTTTAATTGGAACACTCAGTAATTAGCCTTGTTTTATTTTCTTGTTGTCCATGACCAGCTATGACCTTCTCTGTCCGCCTTCACAACTACCTGAGATAGTTTTCCCCAGTTTTAGGTCGCCGATAAAAAAAGACAAGGTTTTTGTTTCCTGATCACCCATTTTCTCCTTAAATTTTATACTTTGGATTCTATCTTCACCACTTAAATATCTCTAAATACCACTTCTTTGCAAAATCAAGGGTATTCTTCAATTTAATCATAATTCTCCCTGGGGGGCCTGGGTGGTTCAGTCAGTTAAGCATCTGCCTTCAGCTCAGGTCATGATCCCAGTGTCCTGGAATCGAGCCCCACATCAGGCTCTCTGCTAAGCGGGAGCCTCCTTCTTCCTCTCCCTGCTGCTCTCCCTGCTTATACACTGTCTGTCATATAATTAAATAAATTCTTTAAAATAATAAAAATAATAATAATTCTCCTCTATGAATTTTTTTTTTAAATTCTGGACCAGAGATCACACACTGGCATATGCAGACCAAATTAAGATTACAAGTGTATTTTTCCATATGGACATTGTTTTAAAAATCTATATATTTTTTTAAAGATTTCATCCATTTATTTGACAGAGAGAGAGAGATCACAAATAGGCAGAGAGGCAGGCAGAGAGAGAGGGGAAGCAGGCTCCCTGCTGAGCAGAGAGGTCGATGCGGGGCTCGATTCTAGGACTCTGAAATCATGACAGGACTCTGAAATCATGACGTGAGCCGAAGGCAGAGGCTTAACCCACTGAGCTACCCGGGCACCCCTAAAAAATCTATTTCTTTTAAAGTAAATTACTTTAAGGGGCACCTGGATGGCTTAGTTGGTAGAGCATGCAGCTCTTGATCTCAGGGTTGTGAGTTCAAGCACCACACTGGGTGTGCAGCCTACTTAAAATAATAATAATAAATTTAATATGGGGCACACACATTTTATTTGCCTCTGTCCCACCCCTTCTTATTACTTCATACTTGGCTTGCTCCAATGATATCTGCCTGACTTTTCAAGGGAATGAAATAAGCAACTCCTATTTAGAATAGGCTCTCCTTTGAGATATATTTCCAATTTGGACACTACCCTTGTTTTTGTTTGTCTGCTGTTTGTTTGTTGAATTACTTTTATGACCACTCTCTCTGTTCCTGCTCCCTCAAGTTCTTCCAATTCTGCTTCCTCATTCCATCTTTGAAATATTCACCCTTTATAAAGATAAGTTCCTAGGCCTTCTCTCACCATACCTGCTCCCTTGGCACCCTCACCCAATTCTTACACACTCATTGATACCCTTACCTAGTGACTATGAAGAGTCTACACACTCACCCCTGGCTAACCCATGAGTTCTAGTGTGTTCTCAAAGTGTGCACTATACAGCTTCACTAACAGTTCTGGAAATCCTTTAAATTCAGTATGTACAAATTAATTTTTTTCTCTTGGCCTTAAAACTTGTTGCCTTACCCTCATTCCTTATCCTTGTAGTTACCACTAATCTCCTAATCACCTGGATTCAAAATACCTATTATTTTTATCTTTCTCTGACATCCCTTTGTTGTCAAGCTCTGTTTCCTCTGTCACTTTTGCTGATTTGATCTTCACTTCTCTCATATGATGCTTATGAATAATCAGCCTTTTCTTAATTGATAGTGTTATTTGTTAACAGTTAGAGAACAGCTTTAAAATCTCCAGAAAATAATGCATACTTAATATTTTCTTAGACAAACTATCGTTGATCTTTTTAAATGTACACCCTTTTGAAGATACTAACTTACATGCGCAAGGTTCATCTTCCCTTCCCTTCTAGAGTATCAGGAGGACTGGTCTTCCTTACCTGAGTATCTCATAGCCCCACCTTTCTTCTTGCAGATGTAGTTCCAAAAAGCATCTTACACTGTCTTCATGGATAAAAGGAAGTCTGTCATTTTCATCTATTAAAGAACTGTCAAGTGACTGGTCACCCTTACTTTTTGTAATGCAGTTTGACAGACAAGAGTTTTGTTTTAAACTCTGAATCTGATCATTTTTCCTATAACAATACTCATCATTATTTAATTCATTCTTTCAACAAGTTAATAAATTATTCACTTTTCCCCTAAACCAATTATTTTCCACCCCCACCCATTTTAGGAGCCATTTCCAGATTAAACTTTCTGAAGTCTAGTTCCATTAACTTTCATCCTTTGTTCAAAAGTATTACAACAGTCTCCTTTTGTACATAAAACAACGTCTAGTTCCAGAGTAGGGAATTCAATTCCATCCATGATCTGAATGCAAGCTTCTTTCCCAAGCTGATTGGATTGATTGCCATGTGCCAAACTTCACAGCAAAATCAAAACTTTCATCTTTCTACCCTGTGGTGGACAGACTCTAGAGTGGCTTCCCATGATCCCCATCACCTGGTGTTCATGGTCTTGCACAGTACTGTCCCATGAGCAGGGGCATGACCTGTGATCTACTTCTAACACAATACAGCAAATGTAATTACATGTCTGTGATTGCATATAGAAGATTGTGTGACCATCTTGGTAAAGTCTATTTTTTTCCTAACTGGGTTGAAAGAACTATACTTCCATGTTGTGGGTTTCATACTTGATAGCTTTGATAGCAAGGAACACAGGTAGCCTCTCTAAGCTGAATACCAAAAACAAACTGAAGTACTCTGTTCTTCACCTTCAGGAAACTGAGTTCTGCCAACTGAAATGGATCCTCAGACAAGTCTCAGATGAGACTGCATTCCTTAACAAACACAGGGATGTAATCTTCTGAGACCCTAAGCAGAGGACTCAGCTAAGTCATTCCGGGATTCCAGACCTATAAGTCTGTGAGGTAATACATATTGTTTAGGTGGCAAATTAGTGGTAATTTCTAACACAGCAACAGAAAACTAATACATATCCTTTACTTTATCTTATGCTTGAAAAGGTCTTCTACATGACCAAGAATTTTAATTATACCAATAACTTATATCGCAATGCCACTTATCTTGAGAAATTCCCTCAAGTCTTAGAGAGCAATCCTTCCCATTTCTCTACTCCAACAGCTTACCAAATCTACTCTAAGGAACTTTTTTTTTTTCCAATTTTTATTGTGGATGTATATCTGTTAGACTATAACCTCTTTTTTTGTTGTTGTTATTGTTATTTTTTATTAACATATAATGTAGTATTTGTTTCAAGGGTAGAGGTCTGTGAATCATCAGGCTTACACACTTCACAGCACTCACCATAGCACATACCCTCCCCAGTGTTCATCACCCAGTCACCCTATCTGCACCCCCCCTCGCCGCCCACCACCAGCAACCCTCAGTTTCTTTCCTGAGATTAAGATTCTCTTATGGTTTGTCTCCCTCCCCAGTCCTATCTTGTTTCATTTTTCCCTCCCTTCCCCCCATGCATCCCCACCCTGCCTCTCAAATTCTCATATCAGAGAGATCGTATGATGATTGTCTTTCTCTGACTGACGTATTTCACTTAGCATGCTACCCTCTAGTTTCATCCACGCCGTTGCAAATGACAAGACCATAACCTCTTAAAAGGCAGAATTTGTGTTTGATTCATCTTTAGTATCAAGGGAACTAGCACATTTCCTTGCATGTTTTAATAGCTCAATAAATATTTTTAATAAGTTGACAAAACTTTACAAAATATTTGAGCCTAAATATTTAGGTACTGGGAAAATTAAAATATGTGCTTAACTTTTTGTTTCAAAAAAAGTGACAAAGCTTAGTGGGCATCTGATTAGATTAGAAAATACTGCAGAGAAATAGACTCAAATTTCCATTTTTTTTCCCTAGATCGGCTCTAACTGCACTGTGAAACATAAGAAGCTTTTAAAAGAATGATAGAAATGTACACCATTAGAGAAAACATATGAGAGTATTTAGAAATTACCTTTTACATAAATGGTGACAGTTTTCCTAAAAGTGTCATAAGGTCCTAAATATTAAAATAAAAGTAAGGAAGCTTAACTTCATTTCCTCATGGTCCATGATTTTTCAGTTTTCTAATGATAATGAACTTTCTATCTGCTTTAATCAAAACTATTGTCTGTATTGGTAGGGTGACTGATTAGCAAAGACAGGTACATAGATTGATAATGTAACCTTTTTCAATTATGTAAAACAAAATATGTAAAAGTAGAAGGTAATATGAAAGGAATAATATGTTTAACATGAAGACAGTCTAGGACAGTGTGTGTGCTTTGTAAAACAGCCACATCATATGTGAAAAGGATTTATGCTTTCATAAGAATTGCTAAACATTAAAGAAAATTATAATAATGTTTAATATTACATATGGTAATGCTATTATAATAAAAGGGAATTCAGAAATGTATTCTGCTGGGAATGTAACTTCATGTGCTAGCTTATTAAGAATGCATGATTATAATATCTATATTCTATACGAATTGGCTAATTCTCTAATAGTAGCAAGTGCCAGTATATTCAAAGATACTAAATTGTTCTAAAAACTGTTTAAATGTAATTTAGATTCAGGACACTTTTCTGAATATTCACTGATTTAAAAATCATTCAATTGCAGAACTGTGGTTTAACAAAAGAACATTTTTAGATCTCCACTGTATGAACCAGGAAGGACTAGTAGCACAGAAAATTTGTTTTATATACAACCCTAAATTGCTAACAATAGAATGGAAATGATCCTTTATTTTTTTTATTTATTTTTTATTTTTTATAAACATATTTTTATCCCCAGGGGTACATGTCTGTGAATCGCCAGGTTTACACACTTCACAGCACTAACCATAGCACATACCCTCCCCAATGTCCATTACCCCACCCCCCTTTCCCTCCCCCCTCCCCCCAGCAACCCTCAGTTTGTTGGAAATGATCCTTTATAATCAGAGATTTAAAAGTGGTTCTCTGTATCTCTAAAATAAATAAAATGAATAAAAACCTCCCAACAAATTGATGCCGTAGTCTTTAATATGTTTTTTTCTAGCATGAAAAATACGGTTAGCATTTAGTAACTGCTATCAAATCAGTCTACATCAAAATCATGTTCACTTGCTAGAATTTGTGTTGTCATTTTGGAGAATTAGTTTAAAGCATTCATCCTATAGCATGTGAAATACTATTGTCAAAAAAGTCATAACATGTTATTTAAAAGAACACATTAAATTCTACATTATTGTAAATATGCTTTTCATAATGCTGCTTGCTAAAATACTTATAAAATATCTTCATTTTATTTTTCAACAGTTTTTCATTGAGGTTTTTATAGTATATAGTCTTAATTTGTGCTTTTCTGCAAGGCAATAAGTTAAAGATTATCATTATAACAAATACATTCTTTAAAATATAAACATCTTAAAGTCAATATGCTTATCGCTGTTTGCGAACCTACACACACAAATATATATCCATACCTAATCCTTATGAATATATATTTTATCTGCTTTCCCCTCCCTCAATCCATTTTCCTGAAGAAGAGCTGGAGGATTCCATTTAAAATGAAAACCAGATTATCCCATTCTTCTACTTAAAATATTTCAGTATCTTCCAAAACACTGAGGATAGATCCAAATGTCTTGGTTGCTTAACAACACCCTGTATGATTGGTCCCTCACTGGTCCCCACTCATCTCCTTTCCTATCATTCTTCCCCAGTTCAGAGAGCAACAGTCACAGCAGTTTACGTTCTGGTCCTTGAATATCCCAAGATTTACCTCTGCATTATGATCACAGCTGCTCCCCCTTTATTCTCTTATGCTTATTTCCTCCTTGGCATGCAAATCTCAGTTTAAATGTCACCTCCTTGGAAAAATCTTGTGGGTCACCAGTCCTAAAGTAGCCACCCAGCCCAGAACGTCAACCTGTTTAATTTGCATCTTAGCTGTGCCCATTTGTATGTGTGCGTGTATGTGTATTTATTGTGAGTCACAGCCAACCAGAAATTAGCAGCATAGACATAGTGCCTGGCATAGAGCAGGTGTTTTGAAGGAAGGAAGGAAGCATTGGGATAAATAGGGCTCGCTATAGAGTCATACCTGACTTTAACAGTTTGGCTTTTGGTAAGTAACCTTAGGCAAATACTCAAAATCTCTAAGCCATTTCTCACGAGCAGAAATGAAATCATATCTATTTCATAAGGATTTTTGAGAAATAAATAACGTATTCAATATTTAACACACAGAAAGAAGTAAAAAATTGGTAAATATTTATTATAGACAATATATACATAGATATATGGGGATTATATACATAGAGACAGACAGAGCCAGAAAGAGAGAGAGAGAGAGACTCATCCTCAATATAATAAATTGTCGGGACACCTGGGTGGCTCAGTTGGTTAAGCGGCTGCCTTCGGCTCAGGTCATGATCCCAGCGTCCTGCGATCGAGTCCCGCATCAGGCTCCTTGCTCGGCAGGGAGCCTGCTTCTCCCTCTGCCTCTGCCTGCCACTCTGTCTGCCTGTGCTCGCTCTTTCGCTCACTCTCTCTTTCTCTCTGACAAAAAAATAAATAAAATCTTTTTTTAAAAAAGATAATAAATTGTCATCTAAATCTGATTTTGTATGTCATTTATGATTTTTTTAAAAAGATGAGTTAAGATTTATAAAACATAAAACAAAGTTTATGTTTTAACATAACATAACATAGAAACAAAGTTTTGATTGATAGAAGAAACATTAAAAGCTGTACTCGAAGTTAAAAGTAATTTTGGCAATTTATTTTTCTCCTTAAACTTTGTATATATTTTATTATGAATGTAAAAAAAAATCAAATTATACAGAACTACATAAAGTAAACTTTCAAAATTACCTCACTACCAGCTCAATTATATAATTATTAGTTTCATCTGATATTGTCCTTATTTTTATGATGGTGTCCTGATTCAAATACTCTATTGTATTTATTATTTCACACGGTATTGATAATTAACATATTTTAAAGATGAAGTGACTGGTGGCAGACAATAAATATTATTTTATAAAAGAAAATATTTTTAAATGTTTTAAGATATAACTGAAGTGAGAATTTATATTTTGATAAAATATGTTTAGCTTTCATTCTTCCAGAAAATGTAATTATTTCAAATTTAGAATTTGCTGTGCTTGTACAAGAGTCTTCAGGTTTGTAATATTTTTTTAAAGATTTTGTTTATTTATTTGACAGAGAGAGGAATCACGAGTAGGCAGAGAAGCAGGCAGAGAGAGAGGGAGAAGCAGGCTCTCTGCTGAGCAGAAAGCCCGATGCGGGGCTCGATCCCAGGACCCTGAGATCATGACCTGAGCCGAAGGCAGAGGCTTAACCCACTGAGCCACCCAGGCACCCTTTCAGGTTTGTAATATTATTGAAAGTGTATTCTCTTTAATCCTTCACTTAAAATGTTGATTTTAGGGGCACCTATCTGGCTCAGTTGGTGGAACATGCAACTCTTGATCCTTGAGGTTGTTAAGTTTGAGCCCTATGTTGGGTGTAGAGATTACTTAAAAATAAAATCTCTTTAAAAATTGAAAAATTTTTTTTAAAAATAAGAAAATAAAATGTTAATTTTAAAACTGCAAAATCTAAAAGAAAGTGTGGGGCTTTTATAAAGACCTGGAATTGTTGAGAGAAGAAAATTTACAAGAATAAATGAATTTATAATATTCTGAGACAGGAAATGACAGGCTGACTCATCAAGGCCTGAATTGTGCTGATCTGTTTGGGTCAGTTTCCAAATGTTGACCTAGGAGATACAGCATGAAAGCAAGAGTCTTACAAACTAACCAGTCACATGGCAGTCTGAACTTCTAGAAGAATATGGGTGGGGATTATGGATATTTTTAAAAATCAAAGACATCACACTTCTAAATCATATATGGCTTTAGTATAAATGAAGAGTGACAGAGAGTGATGTCATGAAGATGGCAACATAGGTTGTGTCTGACTTAACTCCCCCTCACAAGAAGAACAAGTTACCACTGCGAGGGCCATAGGGTGAGGCTCACCTCGGCGACAAAGACAGATTGCACTAGAAGAGTAAGAGAAGCAGCTACCCTGTGCTCACTGTATTGCCCCTTCCCAGAACAACACAGCACCACATGGAGAGGTTCCCCCTGAGCCTCTGGTTTCTTCAGTGGAAAAAGAAAACCCAGGGAGGGAAACCAGCCTTCCCCAGCAAGTGGGTCACATTGTGGGAGCCCCTACCAGGATCTCACACCATGGGGATTAAAGGGGAATGTTTAGGGCCTGCCCACTGAGAATTTGACTGTGACAGAGTCACAGCTGGGAGTTGCTTACAACAACTGCACATGGATCTTGGTAGACAAAATTAACACCTGCAGTACCCAAGTAGTAATTCCAACTAGTGGCCTTGTTCACCTGCAGAACAAAGTCAGGAGGGCAGTTTAATGAGGGAATTCAGCAGGGCAAAGATCCTCAAATGAGGAGTTTTGCCAGCCCTATGCTTTAAAGATATAGTCATAAAAACAATATGGTACTAGCATAAAAACACACAAGACTACTGGAACAGAATTGAGAGCCCAGAAATAAACCCAAGCGTATATGTTCAACTAGTATTTGGCAAGGGAGCCAAGAATATTCAATGGGGAAAAGATAGACTCTTCAGTAAATGGTGTTGGCATAACTGAATATTCACACATTGAAGAATGAAACTGGACTCATATCCTATCACTCAAAAATTAACTCAAAATGGATGAAAGACTTAAGTGTAAGGACAGAAACTCTGAACTAGAAGAAAGTGTAAGAATGAAGTTCCTTGACGTAGGCCTCGGTAATGATTTTTTGCATATGACACCTAAAGCACAAGCAACAAAATAATAAATTAGCCAGTGGGGTCACATCAAACTAAAAAGCTTCTGCACAACAACAACAACAACAAAACCAGCAACAAAGTGAAAAGATAACCCATGGAATGGGAAAATATATTTATAAACCATATATCTAAAAAAATTATCATATAAAGAGTATACAACTCAATAACCCAATTAATCAATGAGCAAAGGACCTGAATTGACGTTTCTGCAAAAAAGACCTACCTATGTACATCTATGTAGATCTACCTATTTACCTATGTAGAAGATCATGTACCTATGGGCACATGAAAAGATGTTCAACATCACTAGTCATTAGGGAAAGGCAAATTAAAATCACAATAAGATATCATCCCACACCTATTAGACTGGCCATCACCAAAAGACAAGAACTAACAAATGCTAGTGTGAATGCGGAGAAAAGGGAACCCTTGTGCAGTGTTGGTGAGATTCTAAATTGCTACTGTCACTATGGAAAACAATGTAGAGGATTCTCAAAAAATTAAAAATAGAAATATCATTTTGACCCAGTAATTCTACTTCTGTAAATATATCCAAAGGTGAAAACATTAACTTGAAAACATATTTTCACCTCTGTGTCCATAGCAGCATTATTTACAACACTCAAGACATGGAAACAATGCCTCAGTGTCCACTGATGGATGAATGGATAAAGCATTGTGATGTATATACGATGTATACAATATGTATGCAATGAAATATTATTCAGCCATAAAAAAACAAGGAATTCCTATCATTTGTGACAACATGGATAGACTCTGAGAGCATATGCTAAGTGAAATAAGTCAGACAGAGAAAGACAAATACCCAATGATCTCACTTATATGTGGAGTATAAAAAACAGCCACCAAATTCTAGGAAAAGTAGGTTAGAACTGCAGTTATCAGAGGTGAGGGATGGAGAGAGGGGAGACAGTAGGAAAGTGGTTAAAAGGTACAAACTTCCAGTCATAGGGTAAGTATAGGGATGTAATGTACAACAGGATGACTGTCGCTAACACTGCTGTATGAGACATAAAAAGTTAAGACAACAAATCCTAAGAGTTCTTATCACAAGGAGAAATTTTTTTCCTTTCCTTTTTTTTTTAATTGTATCTATAGGAGAAGATGGACGTTAGCTTAACCACTTGTTGCAATCATCTCACAATACATGTTAATCAAACCGTTATGCTGTATGCCTTCATCTTATATAGTGATGTAAGTCAATTATTTCTCAATTAAATTGGGAAAAATATAGAGTGACAGCTATAAAAAGAAAGACTGATACCAATTAACTGACTCTTTTATACTACTCAGAAAAAAGTTCTTAGTTGCATTTGTTATTTTAGAAAAGTATATGTTAGACTGAAGGGGTAGCCACACGAGTTTTGGTATTCTTCTCTCCTCTCCCACCAAATGAAACATGAAAGGTTGTATCGAAAAGAAGATCAAAACGAAGAACAAATCCAATCTGTTGTAATTTTTGCCAATGATCTCTAATAATTCTGTTTCTTTTCACAAAGTTCAAAGAAGAGTGTTCTGTTCATAACATTTGGATCACAGTGAGATATTCCAAAAGTATCACATTAAATGAGTGCAGCAGAACTAAATTGTACAATATAGAATTTTTTCACATTCAAACTTACATTCCATCAATGTTGTTTTAAAATATTAACTTAAACAATAAATATATAGAATACTCTCTATATTTGCTTATTTGCATATTCAAGAAGGGAATGCTTGTTAGTAATAAAATTATGGAAATAGGCTTTCAGCCCATTTTGGAAACAACTTTGAATTTTAAGTATGAGAAATATTTTGGAGAGTTTTTCTTTTAAATGCCAGGCTATTGTTCTATTATGGATATGGCAAGACTAAAGAGTTCCGTATGGCTGGAGTAGTAGTAACACCACCGATAATTAAAGACTGTACAATGTCTCTACTTAGCTATGGTACTGTAACCATAATTATTTTAGGACTAAAAAGAGCTATAGTTTTTCCCCAGTCCAACCCTATTATTTAACAGTTGAAGAAACTGAGGCTCAATTAGATGAGTTTGTTCGCCCAAGGCCACTTGGCAAGTTGGCAGCGGAAGAGGGAATGAAATCCACATGTCCTGCCTCTCAGAAGAATACCCTTGCTCTCAACTGCTTGACTTCTCCTTATAATGAAATGGCTTTTTTTTTTTTGTACTCAATAAATACTTGTTGAGGGGCACGTGTAGGAGGGGCAGGATGGCGAGGGCCTGGGAAGGGGAGGCATGTAGGCTGTCCGCTGTCCCCATAGCCCAGCCTCCTGCTCTCGTGGGCAGGTGGCAGGGTGAGTCGTGGAGGGCTAGTGGGCCACCCTCAGCTGGGAGGCCAGGCCTAGGCTTCAGAGAAAGTGGGGTCCAGTGGTGCAGGGAGGGGGCAGCAGGGTCATATCAGTGGGCAGCAGCATGATGGAGTCAAAAGTTATTGACATTCACTTTTTCTTTCTTTTCTTCAGGACTATAGCTTTGAAGAATTGTAATGAAGGGGGCCATGACGCTAATGTGGATTAATTTTTGCTTTCAATTACATGTAGCTCTGACTGTAAGAATTCATTTTCCCCCCTGAAAATCCACTACATTTTTTGCTTTCATGTAAATGTTATAGCAGATAATAAACAGGTATCTCAGAGACATAGTTACAAAGTGGCACTGTTGGCATGTTGCATTTTTGGGACACTCCAATATTTTTAAAGTAAAATTCATAATTAAAATCATGAGAATAAGACAGTAAGAACTACTTTCTTTCCATCTCTCCCCTCAGGTACTTGGCCACTGGATATACTTTAAATATGATTTTTAATAATTGCATAAAGATAAATATATCCATTTTACATAAACACACTATCTCATAAGTTACTCATAATAGAAGTTGTTCTATTATCTATCCATCCATTCTCTCTTTCTTTCTCTCTCTCCCCCACCTCCCATCCCATCAGTCAGTTGTTATGTTCCAAATAAATCATTTTGGTTTCCTTTTCCATTTTTAATCCTCATGGTTTTCTTCTTTAAGAACAAAATTAATTAATAAATTATCACTTACATCAACTGATTAACTGAATGGATGAAGATGGTTTTGTTTTAGAGAACTTAACTCCAAAGAAGAAAAGAGAATTGATGTTTCCTCTTCAGTTCGAGTAGGTTGGCTCTATGTGTAGATAAAAAGTCAATTGCAGTTATATTATATTATCTAATTACTCATAAGAATTAGAATAAATTAGCACTATAAACTATGACTTCCTTAATCAGGTTAGTGCCCATTCTTTCTGAGTTTCTAATAAATGGAATGAAGACAAGGTTATTTTCAGAATAGCATTCAGAAAGCTCTGGGCCAACCTTTAGAGGTGGTGGTTTACTGGACATCTGAGTCAGGGGTAGAAGTACTGAACTAGAGGAGGTAGAAGTGACAGAAAAAAAAAATCACCAGTTCTACTATTTTGCCTAAGGCTGGCCCTTAACATGAGTGAATGGTCTTTCTTCTTAGATTTTTATGGCCCATTTTCTTTGGGCATGCTTCAACCAGACATGTGTAAATGGGATTTTTCTAAGACATGTTTTTATTCCATGGTTGTGTGTAGCCAGTAAGCAGACTAGTTAAAGGAACTTACTTTGCTGCCTTAAACATTTCATCAAGTCAGCTGGAGCTTCTCTTCCATCGAGACAAGGAGTTTGCTCTGCTTATAACCAAGATCTGCTCTTGGCTTCATGTCATGTCAGCTATTACTTCTGTGTTCATGTTGTTCCAGAATCTGGTGCTCACTGCTTTGATCACCATTGAAACTTTTTAGCATATAGTAGCTTTTATATAATTTCCCTTCTTGAATCACATCCTTCTTTCAGTCTAAATGATACTTTTTCCAATACTAACATTGAGTCACTGACTTTCTTTAGTTTGCATTTATTCTTTTTTTTACTCTTTTACTATACTCAAGCTTACCGTATCAATTATTTTATAAACACTATGTACTCTGGTATTACATTTTTACACAATGTGGTAATTTGCACTTAGTGGACAAATTCATTCTGTCCACGTTTGGAGAAAACATCAATGTATTTCATGTTTATTACTTATTTTAAAGTATTCTTTCCACTTTCTCTTTTTTTTAAATTTTGCCAAATTCCTATTTATTTTATTTTTCCTTTTGTTAGTTTATATTTAAATCATATTTTTTATTTTCTTAATAATGTTCATTCATTTTTTTCCTGCTCTTCTATTTAGATATCAATGACCCTACTATTATTTGAAAAAGACAACCAACTATTCTCCTGGTTAAGATGCATTGCCTTACCAATACAACAACCAGTTTTCTCTGAACTCTCCTACATTCTTCACAATAACAAAAATATTAAACTGGGTCTTCCTACTTCCTACAAATATGTCATCTTAATTTCAACAGTTCTTATTTAACATTAAATCACACACTACTAGACGGTTATCTACCGAGATACAAAGATATATTGCTAAAGAGATACATGAGCAGATTGATGGACCAATGGATAGGTATGGAGATTACCACCTTCTTTTTTCCTCTTCATCTTCCTATTGAACTGTCTTTTGACTGGTTAGAATCTTTTTTGCAAGTATCTTCTTTATACAGGGTATTTGGGTAATACGTGTTTTAAGCTTTTGTGTATTTCTAAGTAAATAACATCATAGCTGATTATAAGATTCTTGAGTTCTACTACTTTTTCTTTCTTTTCTAGCTGCTTCAACTATTACTAGTAAATATGATGCAAAACATAATGCCCCTTTCTTTGTAGGTAACTTTCATTTTGTTTGGAGGACAGTGTATTTTTTCTGACCATGTTAGATGTGTTTCTTTATTCATCAGTTTGGTTTAGAATCATGACAGATCTTTTATTCTACAGACTTGATTCTTCATGTCAAAAGAATTCTCTAATATAAATTATTTAATTTTGCTTTTCCTCTTTCTGTTGTTTTTCTCCCTCTGGAAATTCAATTATTTATATCATATCTTCTGAATCTAGCCATAAATTCTTTATCTTTTCCCTCATGATTGCCATCTCTCTATATGTTTTTGCTTTGTTATTTGAAATTTTAATTGTACTTGATCTCGTAGACCACTTAGTCTGAATTCTATACTGGCCATTCTATTTTTCAGTTCAGATAATCTATTGCTTACTCTGAAATGATTCTTATTTTATTTTTCTTTTGTTGTTGTTTAGCAATAAAACTCTTTAATATCAAGTGCTCTGAATAGTATTTTATTATTTCAAATTTTCATCTGTGCCCACCGGCAGTTCTAATTTGCTATAAATATATCCTGATTATTCTGCTTAATCATCTTCTCTCTAGTTGTTGAGAAATGTTAGATAAGTTATTTGTTTTTTGCTATGTCATGGATCTCAGGATTGGAGGTTGGGGTTTCCCAAGTGGTTAGAATCCCATTAAGAAAAGCAGAAGAGTTTTGGCACCCAGTCTAGAGGCATAAGTTATCAGTTCCTTGACAAAGGATGTGGAAGAAGCTGTTTCACTCCTTAGTTTCACAAAACTCTCTTGGCCTCCAGGAACAGGAGAACTTATTCATTTCTATCTCAGTCTTTAGTGGGTCTGGGACACCTTACATATTCATCTAGAATGATGTCAACGACCACCACCATCTTCCCCTCCTCCTCCTCCTCCTCCTCCTTCTTCTGCTTTAAAGATTTTATCTATCTATCTATCTATCTATCTATCTATCTATTTAAGAGAGAAATGAGAGAGAGAGTATGAGAGGGGAAAGGGTCAGAGGGAGAAGGACTTCCCACTGAGCAGGGAGCCTGATGCAGGACTCGATCCTGGGACTCCAGGATCATGACCTGAGCTGAAAATGTTGCTTAACCAACTAAGCCACCCAAGCACCCAATGTCAACCTTCTTCTTATGGATTCCAAAAATATAAAAAAATGCCAATCTTGAGGGAAAAAATTAATGAATCTTAGGATAAGTCTGCAAGTTACAAGGTTGTCAACCTTCTTCCTGTGGGTCCACAGATATCTGAAAGCTAGGGTCATCCTAGGACCTACTTCTTATGCTCCTTTCCCCTAGGCAATAATCATTCTCTCCAGTAACTTACTCTGCCCCAATTCTTCCTACTGTGATCCTAACAGATGCCAGATCCCAGTTATGTCAGTTGCCCATGGGTTCCAAAATCTTTTTGATAACAGAGTCAAATAGCTTGGAAGGGGAGTTGATAGAAAAGAGCAGGTAGCCTTTCTGCCAGAATCCCTGCTCATGGCACCCATTTTCTATAATACATAAAGTGAGTGGGTCAAATACCATGTTAACTCATTCAGGAAACTTTTGACTATCTGCTATGATACCAGGAAACCATGCCACTGAATTTTTTCCCCTCAACTAACATGTATGTTCAGGGAAGATGGGTATTAGAGTCTAAATTTTTATCACTGCATAAGTGGTACTTTTGTGAATGTTGAGTGGTGGAGTAGCAAATAGTTGAACTGCTCCATTGATTGTTATAAAGGCATTTGTCTCATGTGCAGAGATTTACAGTGAAGCCAGCGAGCTGGAGATGCTACACATCTACACTAATTTAAGAGAAAACAATTATAACACAGTCCAGGACAATAAGAATGTGTTTCTATGGTGCAGTCATTTGTAGGTAAAGCGGAACTAACTTGTTCCAGTGTTTCTGAACATTTTTAACCTACACACCACAAAAATTAACATTTTATATTCAATTTCATAAAAGCTTTCAGTACACTACCCACTGAAAATTTGTCACTGCAATTTTTTTCCTTGAACTTGGTTGAAATTTGTTTTTTATTTCTTTTCAAAATATAAAATTTTGATATGGAATATATCTTTCAAATTCAAGTTCTGTCCCTTAACCACCACAATATGTTAAGTCAGTAAATTGTACTACGACACTTTCTTTTAACTTGTTAGTGACCTACTATGTCACTCATAAATACAGAGCTGTTGTGACCCGGTTTATGTCCTCTATTCCACCGAAGTTAGAGCATTCGAACACTTTATGGTTTCAAGTTATTATGGAGTTGGAAAGACATATTTGGTAACACACAATGAGATCATAAACATAATATCATATAATTTTTTTTCAGCTCTGTTCAGTTCAATTTTTTCAACAGTGGTTTAATATATGATTCATAAGGCTAATTTTTTTTTAATTTTTAAATTTCTTTTCAGCGTAACAGAATTCATAGTTTTACACCACACCCAGTGCTCCATGCAATGCGTGCCCTCCACTATACCCACCACCAGGCTTCCCCAACCTCCCCCCCCCCCCCCTTCAAAACCCTCAGGTTATTTTTCAGAGTCCATAGTCTCTCTTGGTTCATCTCCCCCCCAATTTTCCTCAACTCCCTTCTCCTCTCCATCTCCCCATGTCCTCCGTGTTATTTGTTATGCTCCGCAAATAAGTGAAACCATATGATAATTGACTCTCTCTGCTTGACTTATTTCACTCAGCATAATCTCTTCCAGTCCCGTCCATGTTGCTACAAAAGTCGGGTATTCATCCTTTCTGATGGAGGCATAATACTCCATAGTGTA
>PISX010019055.1:0-39074 GCA_004024625.1 Mellivora capensis
TCTTCATTGGAGAAGTGTCTATTCACATCTTCTGCCCATTTTTTGATGTGATTATCTGTTTTGCATGTGTTGAGTTTGAGAAGTTCTTTATAGATCCTGGATATCAACCTTTTGTCTGTACTGTCATTTGCAAATATCTTCTCCCATTCCGTGGGTTGCCTCTTTGTTTTGTTGACTGTCTCCTTTGCTGTGCAGAAGCCTTTGTTCTTGATGAAGTCCCAAAAGTTCATTTTTGCTTTTGTGTCCTTTGCCTTTGGTGACATATCTTGAAAGAAGTTGCTGTGGCTGATATCAAAGAGGTTACTGCCTATGTTCTCCTCTAGGATTCTGATGGATTCCTGTCTCACATTGAGGTCCTTTATCCATTTCGAGTTTATCTTTGTGTACGATATAAGAGAATGGTCGAGTTTCATTCTTCTACATATAGCTGTCCAATTTTCCCAGCACCATTTATTGAAGAAACTGTCTTTTTTCCACTGTATATTTTTTCCTGCTTTGTCGAAAATTATTTGACCATAGAGTTGAGGGTCCATATCTGGGCTCTCTACTCTGTTCCATTGGTCTATGTGTCTGTTTTGATGCCAGTACCACAAGCATGGGAATTTTTATCAATAAAAGGAGAGGTGCTTGCAACCCAGACTATCAGTCAGATGATATTCTGCCTCAAAAAAGGTCCCATCCAGTAGGTTTGGGTTTTTTGTCTTGTAATGCTGTGTCCTCACAGACCCAGCCAATCAGCTCCCATAAGCCTTCGAATGAGGGGAGTCCCAACATCTTGGTACCAGAGCTACTTGATGGGATCCATAAGAAATCTCCCTTGAGTCCAGCTCTGGTAGATAAGATAAACACTAGGATTTCATAGTTCCTCCAAAGTAAGTAGTCAGAATTTAGAAATTCCAGGATCATTAAACAAGTTAGAAGATGAGAAGATGTCACCAAGTGGATTCTAATAGGACATAGGATGTTTAGATAGAGTCTTATTTAGAGACAGGCTTAACTGTAACAAATGTTACAGTTAAGATGCATTTCCTATGAGTTAGAGAGACTCTCTGGCTAATAGTGAGTCAGCTATAGGAATGTTTATTGACAATGAGTGTGGAGGTAGGGGTCCCAGCTCAACAAGGCCTTTTTATCCTTCTCCTTTGCTACCCTTAGCTTGTTAGCTTCCTTCTTCAAGTTTGTGGCCTTATGGCCCCCAAATAGCTGCCACAGCTCCAAGTATCACATCTTCATGTAAAAGTTTCCAAACCAGGAAGGGGGAGGGCAGCTCCTCACACAGCTATCTCTTTCAGTATGGAGGAAAATCTTTCCCAGACATCCTCCTCCCCCAGCAGACTTCTTACCTTTTGCTGTCTAGAATTGGGTCGTTGTGTGTACATTTTGAGAGCAGTCACCAAAAAAGGGGAATGATATCATCGTGATTAGTGCCAATTACAATTTAACGCTGGGACTGGGGGTTCTGCACCAGGTTGGTAGATTTGGTTGTCTAAATTCAGTGAAATGAGTCTAAATGAGTCTAAATGAGTCTAAATTCAAATGAAATCACCTCCCTTCCAAAACATTTCTGGACCCCTTTTTCTCTTCTGCAACGTTTTCTCTCCCCTCGCTCCATGCTTCCATGGTTGCCAGGGAGGGGGGGTGAGCTCTGTGCACCATCCCATGCCCACCCACTTTCTCTGACTTCATTTCTTCTCTCCCATTCTTTTCTGAAATGTGATCCCAGCATCCTTTTCCCAGATTGCTGGCCGGCATATTGGTGCCTTGATCTCCCTCCATTCAAATGGTTTTTCAGAACTGGCCTTAAAGGGAAGTCAGCAGGCTTCTCATAGACTCTGCAGTTTTAAGGGATGCAGCTACCTATATTGCCTTGGGTTCTTTTTTTTTTTTTTTTTTTTTTAACCGGAGAGGTCATGTCAGAGAGAGGAAGGTAAAAAGTTGAGCACTTTCTCACACTATTTCACTTTATTTTTTTCCTCCACAGCAGACTCTGTGTCCCACTTACAATTCTCATCTCCCAGAATCTGTGGCCCGAGGTCTTCCACATTCTCTTACCTTTATTGCTGCCTTGCTTCCTGCTTTGGGATGAGTTTTGCAACCAGTTTTTCAGAATCCCAAGTTTCTTGCTCACCCCCGTCTGTCCTTCCCCTCCTTTCTTGCTCCCCCAACCCTGACCAGCACCCAGCTGAGGCAGACTGACCTCTTGGCCCTGCATCACAGCTTCCTTTTACTCTTCCAGGCACGTTCACTGGCTGAGAGGCCACTTGCTAGAACAGGGAAGGGCTCTGGTCACAGGTGGTGTCTTCAACTTAGGAAAAGACAGCGAGTCAGCCTGCCTCACTGTACCATTTTCCCTCTGCTTTCCTGCCTGCCCCCTGCCCTCCTCTGATGGGCACTGGTCTACAGAGAGTTTGAACTTGTTGCACAACCCTGCAACACTCATGGCCATCAGCCAAGCTAAATTGAACTGTCTCTGCTCGTCTCTCTCTCTCTTTTTCTTTAAAGATTAGTTAGTTAGTTAGTTGAGAGGGAGAGAGAGAAAGCACGAGCACAGCAGGGGGAGTGGCAGGGAGAGGGAGAAGCAGACTCCCCGCTGAGCAAGGAACCTGAGGTGGGGCTCTATCCCAGAACCCTGAGATCATGACCCGAGTCGAAGGCAATTACTTAGCCGACTGAGCCACCCCGGCTCCTCTCTCTGCCAGTTTCTTAATGACTTTGTGAATAGCCTCCCTCAGTTTCTGGTACACTTGGAAATTTAAAACTTCTGGCCTCCCCTCTGTTCCCTATACGCTGAGACCTGACCTGTGGCCCAGAGAACCTGTGGCAGGGATGGGTCAGGTTTGTCCTTTCTCCCCTCCTTCTGGGCTGTGCTGCAGGGGGACCCTTCCTACTAGGAAAGAAAATCTCCTCCTCCATCATGGCCATCGATGAGCTCCTTTTGTAAACCTTGAAGAACTTGTTTTTCTAATTAACAAAATTATATTGCTGGGAACCCTTGCTTCCTAAAACCCCGCTGTCAGAAAATTGGCTGTTGGAAATCCGGTCAGTGAAGAACTGAACGTCCCCCTTGCTGCTCTGAGAGTCTGAGCAGGAGCGTGTGACGCTGAGAAGCAGCCCAGCTTTTCAACCCCAGAGCTTCAGAACAAGGGCTTTCTTGGAGTCCACTTCTCAGCCCGGACCTGACATTGACCTCTTTGCATACAGGTGTCTTTGCACTGAGCTTGTCAAGGACTGCTTCACTGAAAGTTCACCCAAATATTCCCCTCACCCCGAATCCTAAAATACCCCTGTCTCTTCTCTGGTGAGGCGCCCATGCTTCCTCTGGAATGTGGTCTCTTTTGCTCCGGCAGCCTAGCAAACGTCACTTCATTGGGCTACAGTCATGTGAGATGGGCCTTATCACTCTGTGAGGTAAAACCGTTTCTCTAGCTGGTGCATTCTCAGCAGGGCCAACACTGTCCCCCAAAGAGGGGAAAATGAGTCGCAGGGGAGCAATGGTTTGTGGCCTTCCAAATGGCTGTACCCATAAACAGGTATCTAGGGTGTGTGTTGTATTAAAATTTCACAGGCAGGGCAGAAGAAGGTGATGAATAGGAAGAAATACCCAACAAGGCTCCTTGAGGGGATGGAGACACAAAAAAGTTTGGGCAACAGTGCTTTAGCTAAATACTGAGTAGCTTTTGGTGTCCACAGTGCGTTGGATGCCCACTTACTGGCTTTCTGTTGTAGCTAGAATTGAGTTCTTCTGACCTCTGTCTTGGGAGAGGCGACCTGGTTTGACCTTTCCCAGCATCTAGAATTTCCACTTCACCCATGGGGAGCACTCACCTGCTTACTCAGCCAGCTGCTGAGAGAGCATGGTGCTCGTCACGCACACAGACGCTCCCACGCCACCTGTCTGCTGGTCTCATTTCTCTGCCTAGACAGGCACAGGACAACAGTCGCAGAAGACACCTGCCATTCCCTGAGCACCCCTGTCCCTTGGCTTCCGCAAGATATGGAAAATGCCACCACAGTCCCCTCACCATGGCCCAGACAACCGCCCAGCCTCTGATGACTTTTCACTCTCCCCACCCCTAGCCTTTTGCTTATACAGACTGGGAAGGGGTTAGTGCTGGGGGATAGTTGGAAGCAGCAAAGCCCTCAAAGCTGCCTCTTCTTCCTCATTGTAAACCCTGGGAGAGGAGTCGGGTTCCTGTTCTTCGAGGCTCTCTCTAGAACATGGGATTTCCAAATCCTTTTTGTTCTGAGTTGGGTCCTTGTTACCAATTCTGGAGTCACAGGACTCCATGTCAACATTTGTTCCCTATCCGAACCATGTAGACTCATGTTTTTATTGAGTTCTTAGCTGTCACCAGGGCTGAGTGCCTTGGGACAGAAGATGAGTCACAGGTCAGATAGACAGCTCATGCCTCCACCTCGGCGCTGAGATGATGTCTCTCCCCTTCCATCTGAAACCCAGCCCCACACCCACAGCCAGCTGTGGTTCTCCAGTGACCTTCACCCCAGGAGAAACGCAGATGCTAAAGACGTTCATATTAAAGGCCCTTGCAGTTCCCTGCCCAGACAGCTGCACACAGTAGGTGCACAACAAGTGTCTTTGAACTAAAGCAGAGTGAGTACAAACAGGTGCCCGCGTTGCTCTGGTCACCTTGCTGGTAGAGGAGGCTCTAACCCACGCTTTCTCATGCACCACCCCTCAGTAGGAAAGGAAAGCTTTACTAAATGGTCCCATCTTGATAAAAATAGCTCTTAAGAACATACATGTCTTTGAAGTCAACTGTGCTGACTGATAAGCTTTGTTTTTTCGAGTGGGTTTCTAATAATAAGGGAAGAGGACTTAGCAACAGCCGAGCTGCTTTGCATGTCGTTCCAGTTGTCCTCATGGCCTGTTTACATCTGTCCTGGGCAGACTGTCTCGCTGGCTCTGGAAGCCAGACTCGGCCCCCTCTCTACAGATGACACACAGCTGAAGGCAGAAGAGGAGAGTGGGTGAGGGACATGGGAGTCGGGGTCAGCTAATTCTGGCCTCCAGGCCTGCTGCAATCACTTATGGACTGTAGGATCTCAGGTAGGAGATTTCAGCTTCTTGGCCCATCCCTTCACCTGCAAAGCGGCAATAATAATAGTATCTGCTGTGGTTACTGAGAGGGTGGAAGAAGCTCGTGGGTCAGGCCAAGTCCTTCCCATAGAGTAGCTGTTACTTTTATTCCTCCCACACAGATCCTCTCCTGACATCTAGGGATTTTAGCTCTTTTCCTTCGGAGTCTAGGTGTTTTATGCTTCTATGCACCAATCCCATTTGGCCTAGATATACCATAAGAAAAAGACAGGGGCCCTTGGGTGGCGGTTGAGCATCCAACTCTTGATTTCAGCTCAGGTCATGATCTCAGGGTTGTGAGATCAAGCCCTGTGTCAGGCTCTGCACTGGGTGTAGAGCCTGCTTGAGATTCTCTCTCTCTCTCTCTGCATCTCCCCCAACCCCACTTGCACGTGTATGCATGTTCTCTCTCTCTCAAAAAAAAAAAAAAAAAAAGAATAAGGAAAGACCATTCTCTTTTACTTGCTACCAGATTTATTTAGTAATTTTTCTTCTATTATTTTTCATAAATGTCCCTGAAAGTCTGAATTTACTGAACAATGGAAACTTTCTGGAAAAATCTGCATGAGAGCAGGATGCTCCCTCAAGCCTGGGGTTTTGTGTACCCACTCTTGACCTGCGAGTAGGAGCAGCTCTGGAGGGTGGATTCTTCCCCCTCCTGTCCCAAGCCACCAGGCAGCTCCCTCAGTCCCTGGTCACTGCTCTCAACTCCTCCTTTACCTTCCAAAAAGCAAAGGAGCCGCCCTGCTGCCATGGGAGCCCATTTTTCTCCAGAGCATGCTCTCATCCTGACTGTCTCCCAGGGCTCAGTCCACAGCGTCAGGGGTGGGGGGCAGAGGGGGGATGGAAAAGGAGGGCAGTTGGGTAAGGCCGAGAGCTAGGCTTGGGTGAGCATCCTTGGGGAGGCTGGGTGCCTGCTCCGCCCCAGCTGCATCAATCCCCAGCTCCCACACTTCACTCCCCAGTCCTGCCTGACTCCAGCTAGGAGTTGCCTGGCCACTCCCAGAGTCTGCTCCCTGTTCCCTAAGTTGGACAGCTCTCATGGCTGCCCCCCTCCTCATTCTTCTTCAGCGTCATGCTGGCCTCCTGCTTCCAAGGGCCCCTGCCCCCCGTCAACCTTCTCAGCAGCTCATGAAAGTCAGCCTGGAATCCGGATGATGAGAAGTAGTAGACAAGAGGGTCGACACAGGAATTCAGGGTGCTAAGAAGCAGCACATAACTTCTCCACGCCGGGCTTTCACCCCTGATGTAGCCCACGACATGAGACACGTTGTAGGGCCCGAAGCAGACAAGGAAGTTGAGCAGGGTGGCTGCCACAAGCCCAACCACCCGCCGCTGCCGCCGGTGGTTGGTTCCCCTGCTGAGCACCCACACCAGGCGGCCGTAGCAGTAGCTGGTGATGAGCAGGGGCACCCCAAAAAGGACCACAGCCATCTCCAGCCTGATGGGGAGGAGGACAGCCAGCTGGTCCTCCTGGAATTCCAAGTAGCAGGTTCTGTTCACAGTCTGGCTATAGGAGGAGTTCCCTGAGAATTCAGTGATGTAGACCACGCTGCAGTGAGCGCTGGCCAGGAGCCAGCAGGCCCCACTGACCAGGATGGCCTGGCCAGGCCTGGGCCGGGCCTTGTACCATAGCGGGTAGGCCACGCTCAGGAAGCGCTCAATGCTTACAGCTGTCAGGAAGAGGGAGGTCAGATAGATGGTGGTGAAGAAGAGGAATCCAGAGAGGGGGCAGAAGACTAAGGGCAGGGGCCAGTGCATGGCACTGGCGGCCTCCACCATGCGGAATGGCAGGAAGAGCAGCAGGAGCAGGTCGGAGAGGGTCAGGTTGAGCAGAAGCACGTCCACGGCCACTGGGCGCCGCCGCAGCTTGCCCACGAAGATCACCAGGGCCATCATGTTGAGGGGGAGCCCCACAGTGAAGGTGAAGAGGTACACGGAGAAGTAGATCCAGTGATCGCCGGGGAAAAAGGACCATTTTGGACTTGTGCTCATGGTGATGGCCACTGGAGAAAGAGACAGATGGAGGGGATAGGCTCGGGGGTGGGGGGCTTCATGCCCCGTGCCAGCAGCATCTCAACCATTGGCAGAGAACACTGTCCCCTGCCCCTCCCCGCAGCCCCTTCATGCCCTCTGATGCTTTCTCCAACGCGGTCAGCCTGCCTGTCTTCCGGGTCGTACCCTGTTCCCTGTCCCTTTCCACCAAGGGGCCCCCTTCCAAGCCCCTCAGAGCCCCATGCTCACCTGCTTATTTGAAAACTCAGCTGCTCTGCGCCCAGCTCTTTGCCAGCTCCTGGAGAACAGTGTAAGTTAGCTATTATCTGGCAGAACTGATAAAGACCCATGACATCATTCGCCGTTGAGTAATCGCACAAAAGATGCGTTTAGCTCCTTTACCAGCTCTGAGCCAGTATGCAAAACGAGGAGCAAATTCCACTACTCTGTGCCTTGCTCCCGGGCTGTCTTGGAGGGGATGCCTGAGACAACCCTGAGCCAACCTCATCTTCCCCTCTCGAATCCCCCACTTGATTCTTATCTGCTTCTCTGGAATGGCAGCCATCTAATTTGCCTTATAAGAGCGGGCAGCCCAAGGCAGTGATGGAGAGCCTGGGGATCTGGAGCCAGTGGCCTGGGTGTGCTGTCGGCTCTGTCACTGACTCTGTGATTTCGGGCAAGTGACCTAAACTCTGTCTCCACTTCTCCATCTGCAAAGGAGGGACCATCCCAGTACCAATTTCATAGGTTGTCGTTAGATGAGAGCATTAATATGTCAAGGGCTGAGAAGGGAACCTGGCATGTGGTGGTGAGTACCTAACAGATGGTGGCTGCCATCATCCCGGTCACTGGTGTGGGCTTGTCTCCGGGGCGATGGTAATAACGAGAAGACTAACGATGGTAATGATGATTTAGGGGTCACATAATCAGTAGCAGACACACTGCCCTTCAGCGCACCGCCGTTCTGTCCTCGGGCTCCTCAGTGGGGATGTGACTCACTCCAGGCAACGCAGCTTGTTAAGGATCACCCCTGGGGTTCAAACCCCAGTTCTGTCCAACTTCAGAGATTATGGATTTATTCATTCAAATATTTATGGAGTACAGTGAGATAACCCTTTTATGCCCGCTGGAATGGCTACAGGCAAAAATTGGACAAGGCCAGATGGTTGGCAAGAGGTAAAGGAGTGGGAATCCTCCCATACGTTGCTGGTAAGAATATAAAATGGTAGAGTGACTTTGGAAAGCAGTTTCTTAAAACAGTTAATCTCCGTTTACTGTGTGATCCAGCTCCACCGTCGGTATCTGCTTCAGCAGTGTTCACAGTAGCATTATTCATACTAGCCAGAAAGTAGGAACCCCCCCCCACCGGCGGTCCATCAGCTGCTGAAAGGATGGATCGTGGCCTGTCCCTACGATGGGATACTATTTGCCTGTAAGATGGAATGAAATACCTATGAGTACTAGAACCCCAAAAACGTGCCAAGTGGAACAAGTGAGACATAAAAGGCCATACACTGTATGTTTCCATTTATATGAAATGTCCAGAATGGGCCAATTTGTATCTATAGAAAATAGATTACTCGTTGCCCTGGGGACTTAGGGGGATTATCTGTAAATGACGAGGACGGGGTCTTACTGGGCAGATGAAAATGTTCTAAACTGGATGAAAGTGAGAGTTGCCTACCTTAGTAAATTTGCTGAAAGCATTGACTTGTACACTTAAAATGGGTGAATTTATGAGGTATTGATTTTATCTCAAATAAGTTGTTGAAAATAGTTTTTGCTGTCATGGGTTTCATGGGAGTGAGATCTAGGGGGATGGAGTGGTCAGAGGGTAATAAAACCTCAGTGGCACAAAGGCAGAGGGCCATGGCGGAAGCACTTAAGGCAAACACAATGACAGGTGCACGGGCTGACCTGCTGGGAGAACATGTAGAAGCCTTCGGGCTTAAGGGGCAAGGGTCATGAGGGTGCTGGTGGCAGATGACGTGGGGCTTCAGGGACCCTAAATTCCACCCTTAGAAGGAGCAGTACAATTCTCCAGAAGAAGTGGTCCAGCAGCAGCAGGTGCTCCCGAGCAGCGGGAGAGAGAGTGGTCCCTGGCTTTCTGGTAGGAGGGGAGTGAGGCCACTTGGGCTAGAGGTCAGCTTATACTGAAATTCTCTGGTCTCACCACTGTGCAGGGAATAAACTTCTTTCTCACTTCTGTTCCAATTTTAGTACATGTGCTGCCGAAGCGAGCACTGTTTCTCACTTCTGCAGAGCCTCAGGCAAGTTTCATAACTTCTCTGGTCTGTTTTAGTTATACAACAGGAAATAACGTTTTCCTTGGAAGGCTATTGTGAACATTCGTTCATGTAGTAAACATTGAATGAAAGCCTGCTATGTGCCAAACTCCCCTCTAGGTGCTGGGAATATATCAGCAAATAAAATGCCTTGCCCTCGTGGACATTTATGCATAAAAAGAAATAGCTTGTATAAACTGGTTCGTGCATGCCGGGTATGTAGCTAACCTTCCTGTGTCTTTTTTTTTTTTAAAGATTTTATTTATCTATTTGAGAGAGAGGCAGTGAGAGAGCATGAGCGAGGAGAAGGTCAGAGGGAGAAGCAGACTCCCCGTGGAGCTGGGAGCCCGATGTGGGACTCGATCCCGGAGTCCCGGGACTCCGGGATCATGACCCGAGCCGAAGGCAGTCATCCAACCAACTGAGCCACCCAGGCGTCCCCTTCCTGTGTCTTATATGTCCGTGGCATTATCGTCTTTAAAGGAACAAGTCTGTTTCCTGCACCTCGCCTCATCAGAGCAGATGCCCAGATGTTTGTCTCCTCCATGGCCACTCTCCTCTACCCACTCTCTCATGGGTTAAGGATGCCACCATTCACCTTTGCAGAGTGGACCACAAGGACAGGCGTTCACCCTGATACCCAGTTTTTCAAATGCCCCTGCCCTTTGGAGGTCCTGCCTTGAAGTATCGCACCCCACATCCACCTTTCCTTGCTGTAGGGCCTTGGGAACATTTCTTTTTTTTTTATTTTTTTATAAACATATAATGTATTATTAGCCCCAGGGGTACAGGTCTGCGAATCACCAGGTTTACACACTTCATAGCACTCACCATATCACATACCCTCCCCAATGTCCATAACCCCACCACCCTTTCCTTACCCCCCTCCCCCCGGTCACCCTCACTTTGTTTTGTGACACTAAGAGTCTCATATGGTTTGTCCTTGGGAACATTTCTTAACCTGCAAAATGAAGATGGTGATAATACTTGTTCCAGGACTGTAGCTAACTTACATAGTGCCTCTGTACAAATGAGGAAAAGGCGCCCCCGCCTCCAGGTGGCAGCACCCTCCACCAGGGTGCACTGCTTGAGGAGTAAGCGGTAACTTTGTTCAGATTAGAATAACATATTCTTTCTCCTTCGATGGAAACAGCCCATGCCAGGCACATGGCTTGGTGAGCAAAGCTCAGGTTAGAGTTTGATCAATGTTCGCCCCTCTGCCTGGCACGCTTGTGCAGTGAACCACCTGCCCATGTGTACAGCAGCTGCATGGCCATATCAAAGGATTGTGTGAAATGGGACACTTTTAAAGTGCTCGATGTGATGACTGTCACGTCTCAGAGACTCTGTGTTTGTTCATGACTATTGCTGGTGTTGCTAGTATTTTTTTTCTCCCTGTGGAGGCAGCTTTTCCTACCAACTTCCCATTCACAGTTCGAATGGTGCCCTCTTGTGAGTTCCAGATGGTATAACAGCATCAGTATCTTGCTCCTGCCTCTTCTCTTATTGGGAAATTAAACTGTTCTTTCCAAGGAAATATTTTGGGAGTAGCGTCTCCCAAAGTGTATCATCAGAGTGGCATTTCCTCTATGTTGGAAGAAAACTTCCATAGCACTGGCAGGTGGGGCACGAGGAGAAAAGGGACAGGCAGAGGTAGGGAGTCATGCTGATGTGTACAGAGGCAAGCTTACCTTCCTGCTGTGACCTAGCTCTCCACCTCCGTTCTGCCCTCCAGCTGGGATGCAGTCTTCTGCCAGGCTCAGTTCTTCCCATAAGCAGGTCCAAGGATGCTCCCAGGCCAGGCTGCCCTGCAGTTTCTTTGGCTCTGGGCTCCAGGGGCCCAGACAAGCAACCAGCTCTCTTCCATGCCCCTTCTCTCCAGAAAGGGCTACTACTTCTGGGATGTCCCTCCTTTTGTTCTTGCCACACTTGTCACCCTCCCGGTAGCCCCTCCCAAGTAGCCAGTCACCAGCGGGTTGAGCACCACACTCCAAGCCCCTGTGATGAGCCCCAGTTTCCGCCAGCAGCCTCCCATGTTGGGGCGCAGGAAGCCAGCCACATTGGAGGCATTGTAAGGTCCTAAGCAGAGCAGCAGTGTGAGCAGGGCCCCACCGGCTACCCAGGCTGCCCTTAGCTTCCGTCTGTGGCTCAGGCCTGAGCGGACCAGTGCCCGAAGGCAACCCACATAACAGAAGGCTGTAATGCTCAGGGGCAGGAAGAAGAGCAGGAGAGAGAGGCTGAGGCGAGCGGGGCCTGCTGAGGCTGGGTCCCAGGCCTCCAGGCAGACTGGGGAGCCATTGACTGGTGTGTTGATGCCCAGGGAGCTGGTGGTATTGTCCATCCAGCCTCCCGGAGCCTCCAACCCAAACACCAGCCCCAGGTGACAGAGGACAAGGGCCCATATGGCCACACACACCCCCCAGGAATAGCACGGTCTCCGGGCAGCTTGGTAGCCCAGGGGGAAAGCAGCCCCTAGGTAGCGGCCGACGCTCAGGGCAGCCAGGAAGCCTCCACCGGCATAGAGCGGAGCGAAGTGGGCAAGAGCAAAGGCAGGACAGAGTGGGGCCGGCAGAGGCCAGGCACCCAAGGCCAGGGCCTCCACCGCCTTCAGGGGCAGAGAGGTTGCCAGCAAGAGGTCAGAGCAGCCCAGATGGAGGGCATAGACAAGGCTAGGGGTGAGGCGGAGCCGGGCGTGGGACACGGCACCCCCAATGGCCAGGGCGTTGAGTGGGAAGCCCAGCGCAAAGGCGGCCACATAGAGGGCGAAGGAGAGCTGCGGGGGCAGGTCCATGGGGCCGGGGTTGGCCTCCACGCTCCTGAGCTCTACTTCCTCCCCACCCTTGGATAGGCCTGGGGTGAGGTGAGGGGTGGTGCTCAGGGGCTCCTGGAGTCACAGACTGCTCAGGGTGTTAGAAGTCATCTAGTGGGATGACAACTATCTCAAGCGGAGAGGCCCATGAGGGAGATGGTGCCAGTAAGCCGGTGAGTCTGGATTCGAAGTGAGGACGGCTCACCCTCAGTCCTCTGCTTCCTTTCCATCATGTCCTCTCTTAAAACACAATGGAAAGCATGCACGTCCCATTAGAGGAAAAGCCTCCTGATTTCTGAGACTGGGGAGAGAAAGGGTAGAAAATTAGTACATAGTTGGGCCCCACGGGGTGTGTGTTTTTCCTAGGATGGGAAGTTAGAGTCCTGTGTCCACTCCCCTCCCCCAATTCCCTGGGAAGGGAAGCAGCTGCCCCCCTTCTCCCAACAGGGACGGCTGAAAGTCTGCATAGCAGCCAGTGAGGGTTGCAGGCAACTCCTAGTTGGGGTGGGGGGTGGAGGGAGTGTCAGGATTTGGGTAAGGTAGAGGCTGTGGCCAAGGGCAGGCAGGGGGGGTGGCAGGGCAGAGCCCGAGGGGAAACCAGGTCCCATCAGTGCCAAAGGGAATGAGCTTAGCCAACTTCGGGGGAACCCTCAGTGGGTAAATGGAGGAGTCTGGGGGAATAATCGCCATGGAGAGAGGAGCCACAGAAAGAGGGACTCACCTCTTGGCATTGCCAGATGTCTCTGAGGCTCAGGAGTCCCCCTGGCCGAGCTGAGGGAGGGTGTCCAGGATGGGCAGTGAGCCGGAAGGGAGAGGAGGGCGGGGTGGCAGGCCATTAGCCCGAGGCATCAGCAGCCTGGGTGAGCAGCTAATGGGGCATCTCGAGCAGGAGCTGAGGCAAGGAGGTGAGGGTCCAAACAGATGATGCAAACACAGGAAGGGGACAGGGTGGCAACGAGGGTTTTTCCCCTAGGCAGCAGGAGGAGTGTGTAGCTAGTCCCTTAAAGGAGCGGGGTTATCGGGGTACGACCAGAACACAGTTCAATCCCACCCCACCCCAGCCCGTTCAGACCTGCTCTGGGCACTGTCTTCTCTCCTCCCGGATGAGCCCATGGGCAGGCCCTGGCTAGTGGGCAGCGCTCACTCATAGATAACAAGCTTGGGTAACCCGCACCATATCCATCTGGTGACTGATGTGGGGATGATGAAGTCATCATTCCAAGGTGTTGCCTCTGCGACAGGCTGTGGGCATGTTTTGGGAGGAGAGGGTTTTCCCTCTCCTCTGCCCTCTGGCTCGATGACAGTAGTTTCTGACCCTGCCTTCTGGTGCTGACAGGAATGGGGAGGAGGACAGACAAAGGATGGGTCTCCTTTGGTGGCACTAAAGTACCAGGCTTCTCTCTGGGCACATGGAGGCTCACTGAGCGGCTCTCACTAAAGCAGGGATGGTGCGAGACTCCAGCTGCCTGCTTAGATTTCTTCTCAGCCTCTCAGAATTTAGCTGTTTACCTCCCTACTGGGGTCACCCTGCCTCTCTAGGAAGACCCGAGTGGGATTTAAAATGGCCACAGCCTGTCTCTATGATTCTGTCTCTCTGTCTCTGACTATGCCTGTGTCTCTCTCTCTCCGCCTGTCTGTCTCTCCCTCAAATGGACAACACAGCTTCTCTCTGGACTTTTGTGTGTGCGTGTGTGAGTCATCAGGCCACCATGTTCTCCCAGATTCCATGTCACACAGAACGAGCTTCGCTAGTGGCTTCCCAAAGTGCTCCCCACCAGGCTTCTGGTGGAGGCAGCAAGGGATTCTTAGCATACCAACCACAGCCTCCAAAGACATGATTGGATCCCCTTTTTCTACTTCATTCGCTCAACTGAGTTTTGGTTGCCTCCCTTCCCTCTCCTACAGAGGTGGTCCAGCACCTCCCCTGGGCTGTAGAAGAACTTGCCATCTGTGTTTAGTATTTTATCTTTGGAAACTGACAGAACCCAGGAAAAGTCAAAAGAAGGGCCACCTCTCCTCCTGTAACAAGCATTTGGAAGAAGAGAAAAGCAGGGTGTGAGGGGAGACCCTGGATCTTCAAGATCTCTGCCTCAGCCCCATGCCTCTGCCAGCTCAGGTCTCAGCCCAGTGTCACCTCCGCCGAGGGCCTTCCTCAAACCCTCTCCAGATGGGCCCCTCCCCACTCCAGTCTGTCTTCATCTTACGCTGTGTTTATTCCTAGCATTCATGAGCCTGTGATATCAGATTTGCTGGCTCCTCTGCTGGGATGTTGGTCAGTGAGGCCCAAGATTTCTGTCTGCTTTAGCCACTGCTTGTTGCCTCCAAAGTAGGGCTCAGTAAGTGAATGAATGCCCGGTTGTCTGGGCCCTGAGAGGACAGGGAGATCTGGGGCCGTGTGGATTGCTGCCTGGATTCTGGAGGCCCTGGCTTCGGAGCTGTCTGAATTCTGTTGGCCTGTTGACAGCCACATCTCTTGGTCAGTTGATCACGAAGTAGGTTAATGTCGGCAGCTGGGCTCGAACAGGAAGGCAGGGCACCTGCTGGTTGCCAGGGAGCCCATGCCAGGCCTCACCAGGTTCAGGGCTGCCTCCAGCTCCTTAGAGGGGATCATGCCTTAAACCCTTATGGGTACCCTAGACTAGAGGTCCCCACGATGAGGATGATGTCGTTTCTTTTTTGTACCCCCAACAACTGCTCTATACTGGATGCACTGACAGGTGTTCGGTAAATGTTTGCTGAATACACAGTTGAATGGGTGAATGATCCTGGACCTCATTCTAGAGACAGAAAACCTAAACCCTTACCTTCTCCCTGAGACAGTTCTTGCTGTCCCCCTTCCTCCAGAAATGCTAACTCACACTGGGGACAAAGTGGAATGGTGGGGAAATGAGTGCCTTGTTCTGACATAATTCCAAGAATGACCAGAACATCGTCTTCTCAGAGAGCAGATTCCGGTCTCTAGCAGACGGGAAGGGAGCACAGGGGAGGAAGGTGGAATTTGTGCAGCGCCCACCACGGGTCAGGAACTTGCGTCCCCTTGATGATGGATTAACCACGTGTTTCTGCTTTTAAGAATAGGTGGAGAAAGGTCAAACCTGAACATGGTGGGGAAACTGGGAGGACCGAACTGGAAAGTCCTAATTAGCGAACGTGACAGGGAACAGGTAATGGTGACAGTGGGTCAAGAGGAAAGCGATGAGGTTTCTCAAGGCAGCTGGCTTTCGAGAAGTTCTTGGGCAACTGCGGGTTGTGACCAAACTTGGCAGCGGGACTTTTGAGAAGAGCTGGGAGTGATGAATCGGGTTCCCCTTCTTATTCTTCAAGAGTGGCAAACAAGATGGCAATCTGGTTTTTAGGGACGTTAGGCTGTTGTGTTAGGTTTTCTGATAAGTGACTCCAGTATATGTCCTCACTTCCTGTCTTGAGCCGCCTGCCCCATAGGTGGCGGCATCTCCATTTTGCAGATGAAGAAACTGAGGCTCAGATGGGCTGGTGAGCTTGCCCAAGATCACTGAGCTTGTTAGCAGAAGCGTCAGGACTCAGACTCGTGCTGGTCTGCCTGTAGGGTCAGTGCACCCTTTGCAACGCAACAACGGACTCCCCAGGCTGCTGATTTGACCTTGAGGTTGCCTTGACCGCTTTCCCTTCTCCCCAGGTCCCATGAAGCCCTCCTGCATCTCCCCATTCTCACTCTGACCCCACAGACGGGAATCATTCATGGGTTCTTTGAGGTGGTATCTGAGCCATCTTTATTGTGCAGCTCTGTGTGTGTTACACGTCTATCCACACCAGTGTATGTCTCAGCCCACCAGACCCCCATGGGGAGGGGCTGCAGCAGCGTAATGGAATGCCTCGCTGACCTGTGAAGGAGAACCCAGCTCAGAACAGCCGCTCTATCCCTGTGCTTTGCCCCAGAGGCAGAAATTAGGCACAGGACCAGTGAGTGGGGCTTTCAGAGCAGGGATGAGAGGTACAAATGGATGGAGAGGGAAAGGAAAAAATACAAGCTGACCCCAGCAGGGACGCCGGCCCGCTGGGGATGGGGTTTGGCGGGGGGGGGTGGGGGGGGGTAGGCGGCAGGTGGCCAGGAAGGGGCAGGGGGACGTGTGCAGTGCAGGATCGGGGTTTAGACGACTTTCCCAGTGGGAAGGAGAGCGGACAGGGAAGTTCTTTGGGAAGGT
This sequence comes from Mellivora capensis, assembly GCA_004024625.1. Taxonomy (NCBI): domain Eukaryota; kingdom Metazoa; phylum Chordata; class Mammalia; order Carnivora; family Mustelidae; genus Mellivora; species Mellivora capensis. The sequence continues at coordinate 16,369 of PISX010019055.1, forward strand.
CAGGGTCGCCAGCGTGGAGAAGGAAGCCCATCCCTCGGCCACATACGAAGTTCTGGGCGCTGACCGGGGTGTCAGTGGTGGTGTGCGTGTGCGTGCGTGCACGTGTGTGTGCTTGGATGTGGAAGGGAGGCTGTGTGGCTTTGCAGCTGAGCGGCAGGGGCGGGGCCAGCTCTTTGGTCCCTGGTCTCTCCCTCTGGTCTCTCCCTCAGTGCCTCTGCTCCAGCGGGTGTGGCCCCTCAGTGCTTGAGGGTCACGTATTCCACGGCTTCCTGGGCCAGAGGCCGCTCCCCCACACCGAGATGAACCAGCTCCGAGTAGTGTATCCCCTCGTCTTCTGGACTGTCCGGAAGCACGTTCTCATAGTCGCCCTGAGAAAGCCACGCGGTGTGAGGTGGGCCTCACGGCCACCGGCCTCCCAGTCTGCGTTCTTGGCCTCATCCCTCCCTGGCTCCTCCTGAGGGTCCAAGAGCCCGAGGGGAAGTCCTCTTGCCCCCACGCTGGCTGCAGTCAGCATCTCAGACTGGGCCTCCGCCCTGGCTCCCACCACACCTGTGTCTGAGCAACGCCCCGCCCCCCACCAGCCCTTGCCACCGAAGAGGCAGCCAAGTCCTTCCCATCTGGGGCTCCCAGCTGAGGCCAGGTCCCTCCTTCCACAGCCCAGTCCCTTACCACTCGACACTTCTTCAAGACAGAGTAAGTGACGGTGTCATCCGTGTTTGGAGAAGGTCCTTCTGTCTCCAGGGTCCTTGCATCTCTGAAGGAAGGTAGGTGGATGGCCACAGATGAAGACTTTTGCGTGAACTCTTCCTGTTTCCAACTCCCCTAGCCCCTGAGAGCACCCCAGAGCGGAGCCTGGCTCATGGGCCTGCCGCAAAGAGGGCAGGCAGGACACGAGCCGAGCTATTCCTCCCACAGCCCTCCCTGGGTCCACGTGTCCCCATCCCGGGACCCTCATTCGGTACCCAGTTCTTGGTGTGTCATTGTCGCCGACAGGAAAGCGCAAGGCAGCATAACTGACGGCATCTTCCATCACAGGATTGTAGCACCCCAGGGAGTGGGGGTCTTCGGAGAGCGGGGCCCTTCTAACCTGGGAGAGAGACAAAGCCTCAGCTTTCACCACTCCTTTCTCCACCCGAGTCCCCCTCCCCTGGCCTCTGACCCCTGACCTCCCCACCATGCTCTGCATCCCCCTTTCCCTTTGTCTCCCCTTGACTTCTGAGTCTGCCCTCCTGGTCATCTTTTTCCATTTCTTACCTTTTGCTTCCTCACAAAGAAGCTCTGGCCACTGGAACTTTCCTGGAGCCCCTGCTGGCTCCGTATCCTCTTCCAGCTAATAAATAAAGCCCCGCTCTGTGAGGATCGGGGAGTGGGGACAGGACCCCTTGCAGTGGGCATGCTGGGGTGGGGGGGGGCTCCAGATGGCCAACCAGAGTCACTCTGGGAAAGGTATCAGGGAGAGCCCAGGATGTGGGCCTTGGGAGGAGCTTACCTTCGCTGAAGCTTGACTCCCCAGAACGCCAGGAGGAGGGTGGCCAGGCAGAACCCCACTCCCACGGCCACTCGCCTGCCGATAGTCTCCGGGCTGTCTGGTGGAGGAAGGAGCAACCGTGAGTTGGGGGTACTGCCTCTCTCGGATTATGGCCAGCTCTGCTTTGCAGCATTTGCCCAGGAGGCATCCTCAACTTCTCTGCGTGGCTGCCGTCCTTGCCTGGGCAACTTCTCCATACACAGGGACCAAGATATAGAAAAAGGGAGAAGCTGGCCCCCGCCCGCTGGGGCCTGGGTGGGGGAAGGGCTAACTCTCAGGAAAGCACCTGTCTTGTGACAGACACAGGCTCACACAGGATGTGCAGTACAAGCTACAACTTCTTTAGCGGCCGCTTGACCATACTTATCAGAACTTCTCCTGCAACCGTCTTTCAGTGGGACCAGAGCTGGAGACCGCGCAGGGCTGTGGGGAAGGCACGGGGTGGATAGGGTTTGTCGCTTCTGTGCACGGGAAGACAATGTCAATGCAGCCCTGAGGGGAAAAGGCAGGTCTCCAGGGTGTCTGCAAAGTGGAGACCCCAGACACGGGTGTTTATACAATATGTCGCATTTCCAAAGAACCCGTTTCTTTGGAAGCCACGTTTCTCCACCCGAGTCCCCCTGCAAAGTTTCTTTGCAGGCCAGGACCCTCTAAATCTAAAGCCATAGCTCTAAGTTTAATCTGAAATAGTCAATTAAATATCTTCCCTGTTGTTTCCAGACTCTTCATACACCCTGTACACACGTGGATATAGCACAGTCTCCGAGTGGTATTGTTACGTGGGAAAAAAAGAACGTCCAGGACAATGTGTGTGCGTGATGGAGGGTGTAGAGACATAGACCTACTTATGGTATGGTGCGTGTACAGAATAGCTCTGTAAGGGGATGCAACCAGCCGCCAGTACTGAAGGCCTTCAGGGAGAAAGAAAGGAGAGGTGTCTTTCTACTATTTACTTTTTCATGCTATTTTATTTTACCTTATCTTAAAAAAAAATACTGAAATCTCAAGATAAAGATGAGCAGCCTATCAGGGGTGAGACAGAGAAAGACAAAGCCCAGGATGTCTGGCAGGTAGGGGCAGCCCTAGAGGGAACCCTCCTAGAGAGAGTCGGGAGAAGTCGCAGACAGGTGAGCCTCTGTGGAGCAGGAAGTGACCTGCTGGGCCACCCCACAGGACGGCGGGGGAGGGGCCACAGGAGGAGGGGTCAGGAGGAGCCTTACAGTAGACAGTGAGGGTGCTGGGGGGCGACTGGACCGTGCCCAGCTGGTTGGTGGCCTCGCACCGGTAGGCGCCTGAGTGCTGGATCTTCACGGGATCCAATCTCAGCATCTGATCATAATGGTGGAGGTTTTGGTTCTTCCAGTCAAACCACGTGTACCGGAGGACAGGAGGGTTAGCATCGCTCTCACACGTCAGGACGGCCTTCTTCCCCTCCATCACTTGGTCCTTCGGGCTGATGGCCACATGCAGCATCCTTGGTGCATCTAAAAGGAGAAGCAAAATCAGGATCCAGGTAGCTGGTCACCGGCACTTCGGCCTGTCTCCAGCCCCAGCCACGCACTCACACAGCACTTGGAGCGTCCTGGCCTCAGACATGGTCTGACCGATGGAGTTGTTGACAAAGCAGTTGTAACTGCCAGCATCTTCTGGAGCAATGGAGTCGAAGCTCAGTTCTTTTCCTTCTTTCAGAAAGATTCCATTTTTCTTCCAGAAGAAGCGGATGTCTCTGGGGCGGCTACTTAAGAAGTTACATTCAAGGCGGACTCGGTCCCCGGAGTGAATCTCAGAAGAGGGGATGATCTGCTGGACCCTGACATCCTTGGGGGCATCTGGAGAGCAAGGGCCTCAGGCTGGCCTCTTGGGTCCCTATCCCTCTTCCTGTACCCATGATTTCCTCTCCCCTTGGACCTGAGGCCAGACTCTCAGCCCTTAATTCTCTGTGAAGGTTCCGGCCCAGGTCCCGGGCCCCTCGCCCTGAGAGCCCATATCACAGCTGGGCTACCTCTTGGGTCCCCTTGCCCGGTCACTCACACTGGACATCCAGGTTGACAGAGGGAGCCCACGAACACCACTGGTTACAGGCTGCACAGGTGATTGGCCTGGCGTCCCAGGCAACTTTTTGAATGATCAGCACCTCATGTGGTTGTTTCTTCTGAGAGCCTTGGAAGTCCCACACATATTGGGTAACTCCAGGATTGCTGGAACTGTAGTTACAGGACAGGGTCACAGTATCTCCTTCTTGAATCCGTGTGGGGTTTTCAATCACCGTGGTTACCTCCTTGGGGGCATCTGGGAGAAAACCAGACAGATGGGCGAGGAAAAGTCTGCTGTCCAGGCTACCTTTCCCGATGCCTTCTCCGCCACCCCCTGCCCTAGCATATCCCCTGCATTCACACAATTCCTAAATCAACCAAAGGAAGGCTTGTGCTTCCCTCTTGCGTCTGTGCGAGGACCGGAGCCCTGGCTGTGGTCTGAGATGGGGTGACTAGAGCAGAGCTCAAGCAGAGAATGCATGGTGTGTGCGAGGCAGAGGCGCCCCGTCTGTGGATCTCCGTGGGGGCCTGGGGCACAGCGCTAGTCTGCTGTTAGGGCAGGCATTCACTGGGGGGAAAAGGGAAAATCATAGCCCTGGAGCCAGATGGGCTGAGAGCTGAGTGGTGGTGGGCTGTGGGACTCAGTCTGCTCTCTATCAGATGGGGTCCTAAGAGCACCTGACATGGTAGAGTCCCTGCCAGGAGGAACTGGGATGAAGCCCTCAGAGAGGAGTAAACACTCTGGGAACGTGGCTGCTGCTGCTGCTGCTTCACACACCCACTGGCTAGATTCAGGGTTCAGGCATCCCCATCAGAGTGAGTATCTGACTCAGACTCTGACATCCCAGGGTCCAAGGCTCAAACTTAGGGATTCTCTTGGTCCCGGGCTCGACTGATGGACGAGATTAACTGTGTTAAACAGGGTCCGACCTCTGATGAGAGGTGGTGAGACATTTTGCTCCAGTTCTCGAAAACTTCAGGCCCCCTTCTGGAGCTCCACCACTGTCAAAGGACACCAAGTTCTCCGCATCCCTCAGGGGCCCTGGCATCTTGCTGTTCATTCATTCAACAAACATCTACTGAGCACCTGTCACGAGCCAGACCCTGTTCTGGCGCTGGGTATATAACTCGGAACAGTAGTGAGTCACCTGCCCAAGGAGCGTACGTATCGGGAGACCCCTTGCTTACCAGGGGGGTCCAGGACTCTCCTGCACCCCATCGGCCTGCCTTCTCCCACTAGAACCCAGAGGCCCTGTGACTACTCACACTGGACATCCAACTCAGTCTCCTGGCCAATTTGACTGGGACCAAGTCTGTTTTCTGCCATGCACGAGTACTTCCCAGCTTGGCTGAGGAGGACCCCTGGGATCTGGAAGCTCTTGCTTGTCCTTCCCGGCACTGCCACCCCGTTGTGATACCAGGTGTAATTGGTTGGAGGAGGATTGGCCAATGACATACAAGTCATCTCTACTTTATTTCCCTCCTTAGCTGGCGAGGAGAAGATCTCAACCCTGGAAGGTTCTGGAGCATCTGCAGAGGCAGAAGAGGGAGGTGAACAGAGGCCCCTGATGCTTACCTCTCCAGGGCCTCGGTTCCACGCCTCGATAACTCCCTACCTGCCCCCCTCCCAGCTCCCAGGAGGCTCACAATACACTTGGAGGACCACGGCATCCGACTGTCCTGAGCCTACATCATTGAAGGCCTCACACTGGTACTTTCCACTCATCTTCTTGGTCACAGAGAACAGAGTTAGTGTGGACGTCTTCTGCTCCCTCAGCTGGGTGCCGTCTTTGAGCCAGGCTATGTTCCGGGCCTCTGGGTTGCTGCTGATGACCTGGCACTTCAGGGTCACCGACTCTCCCTCTGTTACATTGGCTCCTTCGGGACTGACCTCAATCTTCAACTTTGGGACATCTGGAGGAGCAGAGGGGCAGCAGGAGAGGGGGCGGAGGCTTCTCAGGGGGTGCCACGTAGGGGGGAAGTTGCAGGGCTTTGATTCAGATAAAGCAGTGGCCTATACACAGTGGATGAGGGTGGGCGGAACTTGCTGTCCCCCTTGTCAACAAGGGTGGGCTGGTCCAAGCACCTGGTGACCGTCACCAGACTCCTAACCAGTCTCTGCTCTGTGCGCCACCCTACAACCTGTTCCCAGAGTTCTGGTCTCCACCAGCAGTCAGCTGTCTTCCTGATCCTGTCACTCAGACTTGGCCACTCCCCTGCTTGAAACTGCTCAGTGGATTCCCCATGCAGAATAAAATCCAACTGCACTGCCGCCCACGAAGTCTGGCGTTGGCCCTCCTTTCCTACTACTGGGCCCCTTGGACACGGGGCTGAGGCTCTCTGGCCCCTCACTGACGCAGGTGCACCAAGCTCCCACCTCCAGGCCTTTGTCCTTCCTCTTTTCTCTTCCTGGGGCCTTCTGGCAAATAGCTGCCTGCCTCAATCTTTCCCTTCACCCAAGTTCACTTCCTCAGAGAGGCCTCTGTCCCTCCCTCTCTCTGTCCGAGCCCAGCTTTGCTTCCCCCCAATACACTTATCACTGCCTACCCTTAAGATCGGCATTTCTTTGTTAACCTAGTCATTGTCTGTCTTCCCCAGCTAGCGCTCCTCAGTGGGCAAGAAGAGGCCTGGCACCTAGGAGGCCTCGTAGTAAATATTACTGAGCGAATGAATGAGGCACAAACAATGATGTGAAGACATTTCTTACCCCGTGCCCCCCCACCCAGGGGAAGCAAAAAAACCTAACCACATGATCTCAAATTCACATGATAGCTCAGGGATATTGTGTTATTCTCTTCGACCTAAGATGAAGCTGGTCCCCAAAACACCCCTGGGCCTAAGAACAGGGGTGATGGAGGGACGTAGCCCTGGCGGGACCTTTCCCAGCCGTGGATGTCCACGGACCCATTACGCGTCCTTCCATGTCGGTACCCGCTACCCTTGGCACACTCTGAGGTGGAGAAGAAGAGACAAGACCCTCATCCTTCCCCTGGAGCCCTGGGGGGCACTCACGCTTCACATCTAGCAACACCGTTTCCTTGGAGAGCATCTGCTCTGCTTTGCGGTCCCAGAGCTGGCACGTCAGATTCTTGCCGTGGTACATCCACTGCGGCTGGAAGGTGAGCTTGCTCTGGGTGGAGATAGTCTTGGTGGTCAGGGAGGTCAAGGTGATGGCATGCTCCTTCAGGGACCCTCCAGGGTCCCCTTCCAGGGACCACTGCAGCTGGATATTGTACCCAGGGCAGGAGAAATTCAGCAAGCAGGTCAGAGTGACTTCCCGGAACTCCTGGATTTCTGGAGGGAGCTGAATTTGAAGTGGAAGCGGGGTCTCTGCAAGAGAGTAGGGGCCAAGCTGGAGGCCTGGGAGACCAGGCACCTTCCTGCCGGCCTCTCACCCCTGGCTATAGATGCCCTGCCCCCAAATAAGCCCTCAGGTCCCCTTGCCAGTCCCTTCCACCTCTCTCTTCAGGTCTGCCTTTCTCTGCTTTGCATCACTTTTGCTCAAGGTCCCGTGATCCCTGCTTCTCCTTACGAATCCTGTTTTATATTTTATACTTAACCTCGTTCTCCTTTCCTGATGTTTGCTCTCTAAACATTTTCAAGATTTTACCAGGTTGGGTCACCATACCTTTCCTGGCTATGATGACAGACCTGCATTTGTAATGGCCTCAGTGCTGGGAGGCATCCAGCATGGCATTCCTTTAGGGAACCCCCGGCTCGGCCACACCTAGGACTGATGGTCTGAAGCTACATCTCTCATCGCAGTGTAGGGCTGCTTAGCTTAGACCCCTCCAGCCCCTGCACTTGAAGAAACAGGCTGTGGGGCGGAGGTCCCAGGCCTAGGTTTTATTTGTCCCCTACCTGTGTCTCTTCTAGACATGGAGGCCTGATTAGAATGAATTCCCAACATTAAGGCACTGGGAGAATTCATTCAAACCAGATTTCCATCCTCCCTTGAAAAATCAGGCAATCAGGAGCACCTGGGTTTCTCAGTTGGCTTAAGTATCTGCCTTTGGCTCAGGTCATGATCCCGAGGTCCTGGGATGGAGCCCCGCATTAGGCTCCCTGCTCAGCGGGAAGCCTGCTTCTCCTTCTCCCTCTGCCCTCTCCCCCATTTGTCCTCTTGTCTCTCTCTCTCTAATAAATAAATAAAGTCTTTTAAAAAAATCAGGCAACCTGGAACCCAGATTCCAGCATGGGTGGGAGCTGAGGGCCAGGTTCAATGCTTGAGGAGAGACAGGTGCTCAGGCTTCCGGCTCCATTGTCTCAGGCTACCCGGGACACTCACTGGCAGCTCCTGCCTGGCCTCCACAGGCAGCCTGGTTTGCGTCCCCTGTCCCAGGAGTTGGGGGTTTCCCACCTCCCTCCTTGCCCGAAACCAAGGCAGAGGCCCCCGTCCCCCAGGGCCTTACTAGAGACATTGAGGTCTATTTTCTCCATCCATTTGGAATTCTTCCTTATTATCCTCAGCCCCAGCCAGCCATTGTCTTCTTCCAATACAGGGTTGATGTATATGGTGCAGTTGGATCTTTGGTCTCCCAGGAACTGAACCCTCTCCAGGGGATCAGGATTCTTCCAAGGCTTTGTGTCATTATACAGAATGAGCCCCTCGAAGTTCTTGGTGGCTTCATCATATTTATAGTTTCTGTACACGATCAATTCTTCAAGCTCATCTTTACTCCCCAAAACTGTGTAGGTACAGGGAATCCAGACGCAGGCCCCCTCCCAGCTGAAGAGAGTGTGGGGGTGCTCAAACCTCCATTTAAATGAGTCAGAGAAGGCCAAGTATTCTGGAACCCACCACAGTGATCAAAAAGCATTATTGAGGGACATAAAGAGCTTTCAAATGAATAATGAATCCCCTCTGAAGATAGAGGGAAAGAGGAAGGTACACAAAGGAGAAGTGTACACACACACACACACACACACACACACACCCTGCCTGTCCCCACCGTCCCCAACTCTCCTCCTCCTCCAGCTCCCACAGACATCCCAGAACCCGAGCCTAGGCCATAGTCCTTACCAAGGAGCAGGAGCGAGGGGCCGAGGAGATGCATGGTGCTGTGTCTAGGCAGGAACCTGGGCCCAGAAGAATTTGTCTTTGAGCCATCTGGTCACTTACTTCTTTCAGATAACTTTCTTGCTCACCCACCAAGCTCCAACACCTCTTCCCTGATCCCAGGAGGACCACATTTGGTTGCATTGCAGGAACTGAATTCTGAATGTTCATGGGGCCTTTTGTGGGCATGCCATGTCTATTGTGCCAGCCTAAGAACTCTGTACAGTGAGCCTGCCTTTCTTCCTAGCCTTCCTTCCTTTCTTCCATACAACCAACAGCCATCCATCCACTTATCTCTCCTTCCTTCCCTCCTTCCTTCCTTCTTTCCATCCATCCATCCATCCATCCATCTATCCATCCATCCATCCATCCTTCCATCCATCCTATCTTTTCCTTTCCTTTCCTCCCTCCCTTCCTTCCTTCCATCCATCCATCCACTCATAATTTTACAAACTTCCTGCCCAGCTCTCAGTCTTTGAGTTGCACCAGACCACTGGTCGCCTTGAATCCCAGGCCCTGGATAACTTGAAGCTCACCTTGAGGCAAGTAGTGGAGGGTTTTATGTAGGGCAGAACCATGCTCAAAACTTGATTTTAAAGACCAAGAACAAAATTACTCTAAAACTAATAATTAAGTGTGATTCCAGGAGAACATTTAGAGGGGTCTGAAAGAACTTAGGAGAATGTGGTCCAAGGGTCCCACTCAGAGAAGCCTGGAGGCTGGGAAGAAAACATAAATCAACCAGGTGGGGACAGAGGTCATGCTTTGGGTTAAGACAATGACACGCTAGTCCCAGCCAATTGTTGCTAGTTGGGAACATGAGCTCAGCACTGCCTGACCTTCCACTGTTTTAAGAGAAGTAGGAAGGCCAGATTTTCATGTGAAATGTCCTGTTTTCAGAAACAAACAAACAAACAAACATGGTGCTGGCCAATCCCAACCTGTGTGTGGGCCAGAGGCAGTCAAGGGCCCCCAGTTTGCAGCCACGGCCCGTCTGTCTCTCTTTGAGACATCAGTGAGCTTCTCCACTACCTTACTAGACTTTTACATAGAGTTACATTTACAGAGAGTTAAAATTAAGTGCCAATTTGCATGGCTGGGCCCCTCTGTGCTGGTCCCTCTGGACTTAGCAGGATGTGTGACAGAGTGTGTCTCCGGTGCCAGCACAGACCTGCACCCGTCCCACCTGCGCAGCCAACATTTCCCACGCACCAAGGGCCCCTCACCCCCTCGGGCTGTTCATCTCCTCAGGCTGCGTGGCTCATGCCAGCTGCTGTTGGGGGCCCAGTACCCGGCCTGGGGAAAGCGAGGCTGCTTCCCGAGCAGGAAGGGCCTAGGTTAGGAGTGAGGACTCTGAACGGGGGCAGACTCTTCAGGCAGAACAGATACTAGCTGTGCGGGAGCTAACAGTGCTACACACAAAAACGTCTTCAAGGCCACATCCACTTGAGGAAACTTGGGTTAAAAAGGTAAATCGAGGGGCGCCTGGGTGGCTCAGTGGGCTAAAGCCTCTGCTTTCAGCTCAGGTCATGATCCCAGGGTCCTGGGATCAAGCCCCGCATGGGACTCTCTGCTCAGCAGGGAGCCTGCTTCCCCCTCTCTCCCTGCCTGCCTCTTTGCCTACTTGTGATCTCTGTCTGTCAAATAAATAAAATCTTAAAAAAAAAAAAAGGTAAATCAATTCCCAAATGTGGGTCTTTTTGGTCCCTTTCATCAGCTGGGTGCACATCATACGTCTCCCAGCATGGGGGCCAGAGTACAGTCCATTTAGCCACACTTCTTTAGCCACGGGACTGATTTTACTTTTCCTGTGAAAAACTTGGCAAGGTCGCAGGGTCAGTGTTTTGAGGGATGCGCTGTAAGTCCCTTTGTGTTTCCACAAGAGTTGTGGCAAGGGCTAGATTCCCTTCTCTGTGGCAAAGACTAGCCTCCAGTAGCTGGACCCTTGCGCCCCCTCTGCCACCAGCCGCCCTCATGGGGGAATGACTTGAGGACACCAGGACGAGTGGGAGAGGGCACGCCTCAGAGCAGGGCTGTGTGCTCACCCCCAGCAGCTCCAGGCCGTCTCTGGGCCATAAGTGGGACCACAGGCCTGGAACTGGAAGGCTGCTGAGACTAGGCAGGAAGCTGGGGGGGGGGGGGGCGGATATTGGCATTAGGCACAAAGGCTCAGCATAAGGTCACACTACCCAGACCCCTGGTCTCTCAAAACAGGCCAGTTGAGGGCCTTGCCAGATCTCAGAGCCAGCCTCTCCGAGGCCATTCTTCAGTCCCGGGGAATCTGGTGACCCATCTTACTCTCAGAAGACCATCAAGCCCATCAGGGGCCATGCTCAAATACAGGGGTCTGTGTCCTGTTAGAACACAGGCAAGAGGGAGGACAACTAGCCACTGTGCTCCCAGGCCTGGCACACAGCAGCTGCTCCACACTGGCTTGCCAAATGCAAAAGACAGCAAAAATGGTTTTTACCTGTTTCCTCGTGTCCTCCTTCTTCGGGGACCCTGGCCGCATCTGAGAGTGAAAGGGGAAGCACAGTGAAGGATTTTCACTCTCCTCGGCCACACCCCCTGCCCTTCTGTGACTCGCAGAGCAACCAAGAGGCATGGCGAAGTGGAGAGTTGGGAAAAGAGGGAATGAGGGCCATGTGGGGTCAGAGGCAGATTGGAGGGAACATTCGAGTACCCACGGTCAGTTTTTAGTTTCAGTATATGGCGTTTCTACATCAGATAGTTAGAGCTAGTTCCTCCACAACTTCCCCCTCCATCCAGCTCTCAGGAAATGCTGATAATTCAAGCCAGGCCATCAGAACCGCCAGTCTGCTCCTAAAAGGCACAAGGCAATCTGAAAATATTTGTAGTTTAGTGCTGCCATCCAGTTATTCTCATTCCCCTGCTTTTCCTCCAAAGGCAAGAATGGTGGGGCATCTGGTCACTTACCTGGATGCGTCAGCAGCTCCCAAGGGTTGAGGGAAGAGCACACAGATATCAGGAAGAAGAAAAGTAACTTACATGAAGTGTTAGTGAACGGGAAAGTCACGAGACTGGAACTTTTCTATATGGTCAGGCTTCTAGTCAGTGTTGAGACCAGAACCAGACATCAGGCAGAGCCGTCCAGATCCTACAGGGATTTGAATAGGTAAGTCTCAGAGGAATCTGCATCCTGACATCACCAAGCTCTACTGACTGCCGCCATTGAGAAGGAAAAGGGAAAGGGCAGCTTGTTCAAAAAACAGTAATGTTCTAGGAAGGTGTGTTCTTCCCTATTTCTTTTGCTCAGAGCAACTAAAACCCTGGATTTTATAAAACAAGCATAAGAAGACATTGAAAGTTTGAGAGAAGACACACTGGTTAGGAACCTTGGGAGCTGAGGAATGGTAGGATGGTGAATTCCCAGGCTTTCACTGGATACTAAAGAAGCAAGAAACTAGAAATGCCAAAGGGCACAGGCAAAAAGAGTTCAACAAAACTCTGATTTTCTAGCCAAAGAACCAAGAAAGGGGAAACCCAGAAAAACAAGTCTTTCAGGCAGTAACTGCTCTGCCTCAGCTAGATATCACAGAAAAACCTGCTGCTTCCCACCCCTGACAGCAAAGGCTGTGTGGGACCCTAGACTTCCAGCTTTGCTAGGCCGTAATGAAGAACCCAGGCCAGTCCCCCATACCACATCTGAGTGGTGCCAGAGGAGGCTGAGTGTGGAGCTGGGCCCTCCATCCCCACTGGACTATTCCTCCCCATAGGGTCAGTGGAGACCACCTGGGGAGCCTGAACATCCACACACACATCCCAGTAGTGATGAGGCACCATTTACTTACTAGAGTGGTGTAAAAGGAGGTCTAGAGGAGGGTCAGTGCTTTCACTGTCACTCAGTGGTCATAAGCCAACCTCCTACTATGGAATCTACACGGAAGCGATGTGGAGAACAGCAATGGATTAACCTTCCCTCTTCCAGCCAGGGTGGTATTAGTGAATGCATAATGGGGAACCTGGTCTTCTATCCCTGCCTAGCAGTGATAAGAAAGCTACACACACACACCAGATGTCAGGAGGGGCTGGGTGGTGAACCTGAACTTCTACCCCCACTTGGCAATAATAAGGCAGTGCTCCCATTCATTTCACTGGAGCAGTGCCAGGGGAGGCTTGCTAAAGCATAGATTTTTTTTTTAAGATTTTATTTTTTTATTTGACAGAGACACAGCGAGAGAGGGAACACCAGCACAGGAAGTGAGAGAGGGAGAAGCAGGCTTCCTGCCGAGCAGGGAGCCCAATGTGGGGCTCGATCCCAGGACCCTGGGATCATGACTCGAGCCAACTGCAGACGCTTAACGAATGAGCCACCCAGGCGCCCCTAAATAGCACAGATTTAAATAAGATCCAGTCCCACAAATAATACCCCAAATGTCCAGGTTTCAATTGTAAATCACCTGGCACCCTAAGAACCAGGAAGTTCTCAAACTGAATGTGGGAATATAATCAACAGACACAAACACCAAGATGTCACAGATGTTGGAATTATCTGACACAGATTTTAAAGGAGCCATTATAAAAATGCTTCAGTGAGCAATTGCAAACATGCTTGAAACAAGTGAAAAAATAGAGAGTGTCAGCAAAGAAAGAAGATATCAAGAAGAATCAAAAAGAAATTTTAGAACTAAAAAAAATGAGTGAAATAAAAACCTTAATGAATGGGCTCAACAGCAGAACGGGGATTATAGAAATAACATCAGTGAAATGGGACATAGAACAACAGGATTTAACCAATTTGAACAGGAGAGAGAAAATAAACTAAAAAAAAAATAAATGAACAGAGCCTCAGGGGCATGTGTGGCTAGTATGACAGAAGATCTAACATTAAAGACATGGGAGTCTCAGAATGAGAAGAGGAAGAGGGTGAGGCTGAGAAGACATTTGAAGAACTAATATCCCTCATTTGATGAAATAAACAAACAAACCCATACATCAGATTCAAGAAGCTGAATTAATCTCAAACAAGATAAACCCAAAGAAATCTATGACAAGACACATAATAGTCAATATGTATGTAAGGGATAGAATCAAAAACTTAAAATTTTTGAAAATTTTAAAATTTAAAAATTTTGAAATAATTAAAATCTTGTAGAGTATATTCTTTAACTACAATGGAATCAAACTAGAAATCAATAACAGGAAACTCTCCAATGAGTTGGAAACTAAACAGCACAATTCTAAATAATCTATGGGTCAAAGAGGAAATCTCAAGAGAAATGTTAAAAAAAAATACATTGAACTGAAAGAAAATGAAAATAGAACTTACCAAATTTTGTGAGGCAAAGCTAAATTCAGGAGGGAAATTTATAGCACTGAATGCTTACATTAAAAGACGAAAAGCTTCAGGGGCACCTGCTTAAGTAGGCTCAGTAGGTTAAGCTTCTGAATCTTGATTTCAGTTCAAGTCATGATCTCAGGGTCATGGTATCGAACCCACGTCAGGCTCCACACTCAGCAGGGAGTTTGCTTCAGATTCTCTCTCTCTACCTCTCCCTTTGCCCCTCCTCCGGCTCGCACGTTCTCTCCCTCAAATAAATAAATCTTTTTAAAAAGAAGAAGAAGAAAAGCCTCAAATGAACAATATAAGGTTCCATCTCTAGAAGCTAGGAAATAAGAGAAAAATAAACCCAAAGCAAGCATAAGGAAGGAAATAATAAATACAAAGGCAAAAGTCAATGAAACAGAAAACAGAGAAATAATAGAGATAATTAAATGTCTATTTCATGAAAAGACCAATAAAACTGACAAATCTCTAGTAAGGCTGACAAAAAAAGAGAGAAGACAAATTGTTAACATCAATTCGTCATGACAGGTCCTGCAGACATCAAAAAGATAATAAGGGAATACTATGAACAAGTCTATGCACATAAATTCCAAAATAAAGATTAAATGGATCAATTCCTCAAAAAATACAAACTACCACAACTCACCAAATATCAGTTAGGTAATTTTTGTGTTTTTTAAAGATTTTATTTATTTATTTGAGAGAGAAAAAACACAAGCAGGGTATAGGGAAAGGAACAAGCAGATTCCCAGCTGAGCAGAAAACCTAATGCGGGGCTTGATCCCAGGACCCCAGGATCATGACCTGAGCCAAAGGCAGATGCATTACCAACAGAGCCATCCAGGTGCCCCTCAGTTAGGTAATTTGAATAGCCCTATAACTACTGAGATAATTTAAAACGTGAAAAAAAAATCTCCAGGCACATATGGGCTTTACTGGAGAATTCAAGCTAATGTTTGAAGAAGTAACACCAATTCAACATAATCTCTTCCAGAAAATAGGAGAGGGAACACTTTAACTCATTCTCTGAAGCCAGGATTACTCTGATACAAACAAATAAACAAATATAAAAGACAAAACAGTATAAAGGAAAACTAAAGACCAATATTCCTCATGAATATGGGGGACAAAAAATTTTACCAAAATGCTAGCAGATAGAATTCAGCAATATATGAAAAGAATTACACACTATGACCAAGTGACTATTATTCCAGGGTTGCAAGGCTGATTTACTATTTGAAAATCAAACAATGTAATATGTTAATAGAATAAAGAAGAAAAATCAGATGATCATATAAATTGTTGTAGAAAAAAAACACTTGACAAAATTCAACACCCATTTATGAAAATAACTCTCTGGAAACCAGGAATAGAGAGGAAATTCCTCAACTTGACCATCTATAACTAACCTTAAAAAAAACAAAACCGAAGGTGATATGTCAACACCGAAAGACTGAATACTTTACCCCCTCAGATTGGGAACAAGGCAAGGGTGCCCACTGTCACCACTCTACTCAGTATAGTACTGGAAGTTTAGCCAGGTTACAGAATACACGATCAACACAAAAACTAGTCATTTTTTTAATATTGACAATGAGCACATGAAAGCTGAAATGTAAAATACAATTCCATATATAATGGCTTTTTAAAAATAAATAATTAGATGTAATAAATTTAACAAAACCTATATAAGACTTGTATACTGAAAATGACAAAACAATGCTGAAACAATAAAAGAAGACCTAAATAAATACCAGATTCATGAATTCGAAGACTAAATACAATAAAGATGTCAATTCTCCCAAAGTTGACAAGCAGATTTCATGCAACTACTTTCAAAATCCCAGCAAACATTTGTGTAGCTATAGACAAGATTACTCTGAAGCTTATATAGAAAGATAACTAGAATAGATTATTTTTTAAAAGATTTATTTATTTATTTTAGAGAAAGAACATGAGCATGAGCAGGGGAGAGGCAGAGGGAGAGAATCCTCAAGCAGACTCACTGCTGAGCATGGAGCCTGATAGGGGGCTCGATCCCAGGACCCTGAGATCATGACTTGAGCTGAAATCAAGAGTCAGTCACTCAACTGACTGAGCCACCAAAGCGCCCCTAGATAGAACATTTCTGAAGAAGAATAAAGGGGTGCTCACTCTACCCTGATTTCAAAGCTTATTTTAAAGTAAATCCAGTAATCAAAACTGTGTGGTACTGGTGGGGGGAATAATTACATAGGTCAGCTGAATTAACTAGAGAACACGAATGTGGCCAACTAATTTTTTATAAAGAAGCAAAAGAAATCCAGTGGAAGAAATATAAGTCTTTTTAACAAATGTTGCTGGAGCAATTGGCTATATCCATAAGCAAAACATGAACCTCAACCCAAACCTCACACTTTATACAAAAAGGAGTTCAAAGTGTGGATCACAGATTTGTGTACAAAACATCAAACTATAAAACTTTTAGAAGGTAACATGGGGGGAAATCTTTGGGAATAGGGCCTGATGAAGCATTCCTAAACATGACACCAAAAGCATAACCCCAAAAATCTATAAATTGAACTTCATCAAAATTAAAAATTTGTGGGGTTTTTGTTTTGTTTTGTTTTGCTCTGTAAAAGACCTTGTTAAGACAATGAAAGACCAACTACAGACTGGAAGAGAATATGTGCATATCTAAAATGCATATATATATATATATAAAGAACCCTCAAAACTCAACATTTAAAAAAGTCAATCAACTTAGAAGATGGTGTTAATCCTAAAAATAACCAGTAAGTTGTTTTACCAGCAAAAATTAGTTTATTCGGGAATAACAGAATTGCAGTGTACAAGCAAGCTATGGTAAAACCACAGGCAAATGCAACAAACAAAGGAGAGGAACGTTATTTTATGGACAAGGAAGAAGTTAAAAGGAGTTGTTGGGAACAAAAGCCTGTTGGGGAAAAACAGAAGTCCAGGGTGATAAGCATTTCTCATTGGCTGAGTTGCAATGGTAGTTGATTTCTTGTAGGAGGTGAAATGCGCATCTTTTCTCCACTTGGGGCCTGTAAATTGAGGATTCTTACCTGTTGAGAATTCTTCTTTTGGGGTTTGTAGTTAACCATGCCTCATGTAATTGACATTGAGTTGTATGGCTCCCCCTTTCAACTTGCCCTTCTAGCCTCCCTGCTGCGTTTTAGTGAGGTTTTTCTTCAATAATTTTCACAATGGGCGAAAGACATAAGGAGACATTTCCATGAAGATGATAATATAGATGGAAAATAATCATATAAAAAGATGTTCACACTGGGTGTTGAATGCAACTGATGAATCACTGAATTCTACCCCTGAAACTAATAATAAAGAATAAATAAATAAAATAAAAAGATGTTCAACAATCACTAGCCTTTAGAGAAATGCAAATTATGACCACAATGAGGCAATACTACCACACACCTATTATTGTTAGACAGCTAAAATAAAAAACAGTGGCAATATCAAATGCTGGAAAGGATGTGCAGTAACTGAATCTTTTACATATTGCTGGTAGGAATGTAAAATTCTCCACCCACTTTGGAAAACAATCTCAAAACAGTTCCTCAGAAGGTTAAATGTAGAATTACCATATAACTCTGCACTTCCACTCCTAGGTATATGCCCAAGAGAAAAACATAACCATCCAGAAATTTGAACACAAATATGCATAGTGGCGTTATTCATAAAAGGCAAAAAGTAGGAACAGCCCAGGTGTCCTTCAAATGATGAATGGATAAAGAGAACGTGGCAAATCCATGTAATAAAATTTTTGGCAATAAAAAGAAATAAAGTACTGATAGATACTACCACACAGCTGAACATGGAAACATTAAGTGAAAGAAGCTGATCACAGAAGACCACATATTGTGCTATTCCATTTATATGAAATGTCTAGAAAAGGAAAATCTAATAGAGATGCAAAGTAGATTTAATGATTGCCTAGAGCTGGGGTGGGGGTCTTGGGAGGAAATGGGAGGTGACTGCTAATGCGCATGGGTTTATTTTGGGGGTGATGAAATGTTTTAAAATTGATTGTGGTTGGAGGTGCCTGACTGGCTCAGTCAGTAGAATATGAGACTCTTGTTCTCCAGCTCATGAGTTTGAGCCCCACGTGTGGCTTGGAGTTTATTTAAAATAAGACATTTTAAAATTGATTGTGTTGATGCTTGCACAACTCTATGAATATAAACCACTGTGAACATAAAACCACTGAAGTGTACACTTTAAGTAAGTGGATTGTATGGGCAATTAGAAAACAGGCAAAAGTCTTGAAGAGACATTTCACCAAAGGGGATACACAGATGGCTAATAAATACATAAAGAGATGATCAACATCACTAGCCATCAGTGAAATGCAAATCAAGACCGTGGTAAGATATCACTACATAGCTATTAGGACAGCCAAAATAAAAAACTAGCGACGATATCACGTATCAGTGACAGATACAGTGAAACTGGATCATTTATACATTGCTGCTAAGAATATAAATGGTATAGCCACTCCAGAACATAAGGTTGTGGGTTTTTTGAAAAATGAACAAAATACATCTACCATATGACTCATCAATTGCATTCCTAGGCGTTTATCCCCCCAAAATGAAAACTTATGTCCACACACAAACCTTTACACAATTGTTCACAGCAGCTTTATAAAACTGGCAACAACCAGCATGTCCCTTAGTAAGTGAAGAGTTAAGTTGTGATCCATCCATACCATGGAGTAGCAAGAGCAGGGCACAATATTGATAATGATTCTGAAGGGCATTATACTAAGAAAAAAAAAAAGTCAACCTCAAAAGATCAAGCACCATATGATTCCTTTTATGTAACATTCCTGAAATGACAAAATGATAGAGATGGAAAACAAATTGCTGGTTGCCAGGGGCAAAAGGAAGTAGGTTTGACTACAAGGAAAAGCCTTGTAGTAAGGGACAAATTCTGGATCTTGCTGGCAGTGTTAGTCACATACATCTAGACATGTGATCAAAGGACTTGGAACTGTACCCACACTGTACTAATGCCACACTCCTGGTTTTCATACTGTACCATCATTGTGCAAGACATGGACACACCAGGACCCTATTCTATCTGTGCAACTTCCTGTGAATCTACAATTATTTTGAAATTAAAAGTCCTATTTTTGCAACTTCCTATGATTCTATAATTTTTTCAAAACCAATAGTTAAAATCCCAGCAATCCCAATGGGAACTCCAGCTGGGGAACAGGGTCCCAGAGGTCTCTGACAGGAGACCCACTTGGGACTTAAATCCCTGATCATCACCTAGAAGGAGGGCCTGAGGTCTCTGCTGGCATAACTCCAGGCATTGCTCAGTCTTCTAACAAGAGGAAACTGGGCAATAGGCTCAGAGATGTGCCTTGATTCTGGAGGCCAAGGGCTAATGGAGGAGGCCAGGGTGGAAGCAGGACTCTGTAACTCTGGTGCCTTTACTCATCCTTCCATTTTTTTCCTCCAAAGAGGTAGATGGTCTCCATTTTGGGTGACCAAGCATTCTAAAATACTTTCTGCAATCGGTGATTCCTTCATGTTGATGATTCTTCCACTGAGCCCTGTAATTGACAATTTTTCCTGTAATTGACATTGGGTGGTATGCCTACTCTTCTATGGTGGGTGACCACCATTTTGGGTGACATTCCCTCCCACCGGGGAAGCAGTGGAACCTGGCAACTAGGTGTCCCCTGTGAGCCATGTGACCCCTCTGAGCCCCATCCCCAGGACACAATTTGAACTCGGGAGCTGGGTTCAAATCCTAATCCTGCCAGTAACAGCCGTGACATCCCTCAGTTTCCCTTCTAAGAGAGATGATGGGATTGGATATTGGCAGGATTGACCTGGTGGGTATGCCATGAGAAATCACGAGCACAGCAAGTCCTTTGCATGGTGGCTGTCATGGAATGCGTGCTCTGTCACAGTGAGCTATTAGTATCATGGACATCGTTCTTTGTTCAGCTTGACCAACATTCCATGGTGACGTTGAGTCACACACCTCTGGCTACTTGGCCCTAGCCTGGGCTTGATGGAGAGACTCTATTGTTTCCCTCCCATTCCCCAGGGAAGATAGATACTCCAGGCCAACCAGCCTCTGAGGTGGGATCTTCTGCTTGACTGCCGCCTTGTCTGTGAGGCCCGTGAGGCTGAGCTTGTCTTCTGTGCAGGGAGCAGGCTGGAGTTGGAAACCAGGAGGGTGGGGCCGAGAGAGGCTTGGCTGCTCCTGACCAGTGCTGTGAGTCCCCCGTCCTGGCCCAGGGGGAGGCTCTGGAATAACCTGCCCTGGCCTGGAGCCCTTTCATCATGAGGATAAGAGAGCTGCCTGCCGCAGACACTGTCCTCGGAATGGGATTGGGGGCCACCAATGGCTTGTCTCAGCCAGGGGGCACCTGGGAGGTTGGCGGGAGAAGAGGGAAAGGAGATCCATGTTGTCATTACCCTGGCCTGGTGTCTGGGCATCCTCCTTCTTACACAGGGTGGCCTGTCCCTGCCAACACAAGACCTGCTCACCTCTACTCGAGCCCAGACAGATGTCCTCTCGTGTACCTGTCCCCATCTCTCTGAAGCACTGTACCATGGGTTCTGACTCTTCCTCAGCTCATCATTTCCCCAGGGAGGTGCCAGCAGACTTTTCCTATTGATGGGGCTGGAGTAGAGCACACTTGTATTCTCCACGATCTTGTTCCTTCCACCATCTTTGGCAGCTGAGGAAGTGACTATCTTGGATTCCTTCTTTCCCTCCCCTCCAGCTTTAGCAAGCTCCATCAGTTCCTCTTACGAAAGAGGTCCTGACCTGTCCCCTCTCACCATCTCCACTTCTTCTCTCTTGGCCTTCTGAGCCCTCTGCCTGCACCTGCCGAGCAGCTATGCTCATTATCCCCACAGCTACAAGCAGGGTCCTAGAAACCTCAGCCCCTCTGAAACATTCCTGCGTGTGTATCATCCTCCCTGACAGCCCAGTTCACTCTGAGTAAAAGCCTGAGTCCTAACCTACAGGGCCTTCTGGGATCAGGCACCCTCGGGCAACTGCTCTGTTTACCAGCCCCCTCCAGGCATGCTGGTTCCCTCCTTGTTCCTGAGCATATCAAGTACCTTCCCACCATGGGCCTTTGCACCTGATCTTGGCTTTTCCCTGGATCTACATTCCCCAGAAATGGACAGAATTCCCTCCCTTGCTTCCTTCTGCTCTTTACTCAAATGCTCTCAACTCTTTCTAAAACAGCAGCCTTGCCCAGCGCTTTCTGTTCTCTCCTGCTTAATTTCCTTCTTAGCACGCTTAGCACGCTGACCAACACTTGTTTTTCTGATTGTCGTCTGTCCATTCCACAGAATGTCGGCTCCACAAGGTCAGAGAGTGTTTCTTCTTGGTCCCTGTGATCGTCCTAGAGCCCAGCATAGTCCTGGCACAGCGTAGGTGCTCAGTAAACATGTTTTGCTGGAACAGATGAATTCTGGGGGAGTCCAGGAGAGGGGTGGAGTGTGATACCCCTAAATTTTGGTCCTTCTTGTGTGTCATCACCAAAAGTTCATCCCTCCTATGAGATGGCCTTTGCCTCAGATCACTTCATTTTTCCTAAGCTTTAGAGGTTTGCCCGTGACCTTCAGGACTTTTGTCCTGTCTGTGAAACTTTATTTCATACGTCTCTTTAAAACAATCACTTGACTGATTTTTAAGCTTAGTCTCCTCCTAAGCTTTTATTAAAAAAAAAAAAAAAATCACCCGTTCGGCATGCTGGTGTCCTTTTGTTCTGTTAAGTGCTGAGTTGAACATACGTATTCAGGTAAAAGTTGCTCTGCCCTCCCCCCGGGATCAGCGGGCTCATCAGCTTGGTGCTCGGGTGGCGCTTTGGGCAGCACAGGGTTACCGGGGTCCCTCATTATTGACACTGCTCTGCTCCTCAGGGCGAAGTCCTTAGGAGCATTCCTCCCAGGCCAGACCTGCTGGAGCCAGGGTC
Source organism: Mellivora capensis (assembly GCA_004024625.1). NCBI lineage: Eukaryota > Metazoa > Chordata > Mammalia > Carnivora > Mustelidae > Mellivora > Mellivora capensis. Next base: position 38,278 of record PISX010019055.1, read on the forward strand.
TGTTGTCAGAAGACAGGTGTGTCAGGGCGGGGTCCCCGTGCGTGTGCGCAGGAGATCCGGTGGGGACTGCTCCCGCAGCTGATGGGCAGCCCCTACTAAGCTCTGCCCAATCCTGGACCACTGCTTGGCTTTATTTTCAGCGCCTGAAAGTTTGCCAAGTATGTTCCCACTTAGAGCCTTCACACACAGTGTCCCTGTGGGATTTCCTGTCAGTGGGACACCTCCCTGGCTCCTGAGACCCCCAGACACACCTCCATTCTGTGCTCTGAAAGCCCCCCTTGCCCTGGTCCCAGGAGCAGGTGTCACGGGTTACAGTCAGGCGTTGTGCATAAAGTCCTTGACTCAATGTCTTCCTCTCTACAAGATAGAGTCCTGCCAGGAAAGAGTCGGGGCAGGCCTTGGGGTCGGTCCCCTCCTGGCCGCTCCCAGCCCCACTAGCACCCACAGCTCTTGTTCTGCAAGTCGACCTCCCATTCCAACCGAGGTGGCCTCACCGCCTTCCCTCCCCACGTGGTTTGGTAAGTCCTGCCCTCAGTCTTCACTGTGGCCTCTGCGGTATCCTCTGTCGTCTTCAAAAACCAGGGGATTGACTTATTTCACTATCATATGATATCCCTGATATGAGGAAGTGGAAATGCAACATGGGGGACTAGGGGGGCAGAAAAAGAAGAAAAGAAACAAGATGGGATTGGGAGGGAGACAAACCATAAGTGACTCTTAATCTCACAAAACAAACTGAGGGTTGCGGGGGGGAGGGGGTCGGGAAAGGGGGGTGGGGTAATGGACATTGGGTTGGG
>PISX010019056.1:0-20157 GCA_004024625.1 Mellivora capensis
TTACAGCACTGCCATTTTAAAGAAAAGGAGACCAAGGCTTAGAGAAGCTAAATGAAGACTGAAATTACACAGCTGCTGAGTGGTGAGGCCAGGGTCAGAGGTCTCCAGACTGGAGCAATCTGTCACTGTCATGTGATTGGCCCTCCCCCATCCCAGCATGAAAGCACAAGAAGAGTCTGGACTAACACAAACTAAAACAAAGGCTCCGACAGCCCCAGGAGATTTATTCCTGATTTCAAGCCAACCCTAGGGGTCCTGTTAGCTCATGGAATGCCAAGTGAGTTCTGGAGAAGGAAACAGGGATTATTATGTGATCAGAAATACAAACTAACTTATGCCTTCCTCTGTAGCTTGGGTTCTTAGGGGAAATCAGCTTTTCAGGACGTGAAAGGTTTTCATCACTATCTTATCAGTTCCCTAAATTGAGCTAAAAACTGTGAAGCCCCAGACTATAATTAGTATTCTGGTATCTGAGGTCAGGACAGAACTGCATATAGATGATAAAAATGAACATGATCTATCTCTTGGGGTGAGCAGAGCCCTTGACATCACAAAAAGGATTGACCCTACTCAACTAAAAGTTTGCTAATTAACCACCTTCTCTACTGAAAAAGGTGTTTCTGAGGAGGTATGGGCTCCCCAAAGACACTGCCACCCCAAACTGCTTCAGTGCCTTCATACGTTGATCATTATGGCTGCCATATACTCCCCAAGGTAGCTCTTCCTCCTGGTTTTGCCCACACCTACTATACCACAACTATGATCCAAAAGCTAATCACCCTCTTTGATTCTTCCCTATTATAGACTGAACGTTTGTGAACCCCCAAAATTCATACACTGAAGCTTAGCCTCCAATGCAATGGTATTAAAGGTGGGGCCTTTGGGAGGTGATTACATTTGGATCAGGTCAAGAGAGTGGGGCCCTCATGATGGGATTAATGTCCTTATAAAAGAGGAAGAGACAAAAAAAGAGGTTCTATGAGCACACAGTGAGACGGCAGCTGCTTACAAGCCAAAGGAGGCCCCAGAATGAAACCTACCTTGGGAGCATCGCCAGAACCTCAAGAAGTAAAATTCTCTTGCTTAAGCTGCCTGCCCAGTTAGTGGGATTTTGTTAAGGCAGCCGGAGCAGGCTAAGACATCCCTGGCCTTCCCCACCCAATATCAATGTCCTTTCATGGGTAAAAAGATATCTTCCTGATTCTTGTCTTTATGTCCCTAATTATTTCACTAACTTTGTAACTAGTCTTCCTGGGTTTTGCTCTTTTCTACTGTGAGCCATCTTCCAGACTCCACCAAAATAACCTCCTACCACAATATTTCCAGTGAGTTACTTCCCTGCGCAGTAAGAATTGGAGCCATTGAAGAATGACTCCCACTTACCGTATTACATTCAAACCCCTCCTTCTGGCATTTGAGACCCTCCACAATAAAGCCTTTCACATTCCTTTCAATATTTACCTTCAAGTACTCTCTTATGTTGGCTCCAAACCAAGCTACTGTTCCTCAGATAAAATGTGGGCATTAGCCAACCCTTTTCTTTTGCTGTTTTATATATCAGATGCATTCAATGCTGTGAAGAAATATAAAGCAAGACAAAGAGATAGACAGCAACAGAAGGGACCATTTTGCACATAACATGGTCAGGGAAGGCTTGTGCAGTCACATAGCAGTGACTTGAATCATGTAAAGAAATGAGCATCAAGGCTATCGAGAAGGAGAGCATTCCAGGCAGAGGGACTGATGTGTGTAAAAGCTTTGAGGTGAAGGGCATGTTTGTAGGACGGCAAGGAGGGCAATGCAGTGCACAGAGCAAGGGAGCGGGAGGGTGGTGGGCCATGAGGCCAGGAAGGCAGTGCGGACAGTACATGTCCTGCCCCATTCCAAGTGGGAACACCCACCATTTTTATTTGTTTCATTTTTGTTGTTTTTGTTTGTTTGTTTTCAGGAAAAGGCCCTAGTATGCTCAGTCTGGTTTTATTTATTTTATTTTATTATTTTTTTTTTAAATGAAAGAGAGAGAGCATGAGAGAAGAGAGGTGAGTTGGAGAAGCAACCTCCCTGCCAAGCAGGGAGCCTGATGTGGGACTCGATCCTGGGACTCCAGGATCATGACCTGAGCTGAAGGCAGTCGCTTAACCAACTGAGCCACCCAGGTGCCCTCAGTCTGGTTTTAATTACGCCCAGTTGGCTACATACTTTAACATCTACCCAGAATCTCCATGCTCTATGCATGTCAAATTCCTGGGTATTAGGAATCATCCATCTGAGTACAAACTCTCTTTATCTGTTGAATTTTGCTAGCAGGTACAACTTGATGGATTATATGTACTTATTGTTATACGAATCACCCGACATTCCACCACCCTCGCTGTTGACTTGATGAATGATGAAAACACAGGGGCTCATGCTCATCTGTCCATGTCCCAGGAACTAGGACAAGGTAGTGATCATCAATGTTGGCTTTGAGGCTAAACAAACTCAGTTCTAGGCCTTTCTTTGCCACTTAATATGAAGATACTTACTTGTCTCAACCTCGGTGTCCCCACGTATAAGGTGAGCATAAGAATAATACCTCACAGGCTTGCTGTGAACATTAAATGAGATAAATTGAACAAAACTTGCAGAGTATAGTGCCTGGAATATGGACACAGTCACTTAAGTGTGTGTGTGTGTGTGTGTGTGTATGTGTGTGTAATTTAAATTTAGAATATAAAAAATATATATATATAAATATATATTTTATAAAAATTTTTATATTTATAAATATTTACAAATGCTTATAAATATTTATAAATATATATATAAATATATATAATATATATTTATATTATCTAAATATAAATTTAGAATATAAAAGTATTTATATTTTCTCTGAAATAAAATCAATCAGATGGTATGTTCAGTGCAATAACTTCAAAAAGAAAAATGTTTCTAATTTTTTCATGATGATTAATATGAAAAGAGTTTCTTTGGTAAGTTCTCAAGCAAGACACACATGAACTTACTTTCCCATAAACACACCATCATCTTTTAGAATATTTTTGGTTACAGGCAACAAAGACAGGGGCCTAAACAACATAAGATATCATTTCTCTCATCTAACATGGCTGAAACTGACAAATCCAAACCCAGGCAACCCAAAACTGGCACAGAGTCTCCACAATGTTATCAACGTGCCATTGTCCTTGTATCTTTCACCTCCATCATCCTTAGGTCATGGAATCAAGCCTCATTATCACAAATGGCTGCTGTAGCTCCAGGTGTCAGGTCCAAGTTCCAGATGGGAATAAGGAGTGTATGGTGGGACAAAATGGCACATGCCATACGAGTTAACCTACCATGTGAGGAGCTTTCCTAGAATTCCCCAATAATCTTCACTTCTATCTCGTTGGCCAGAATTCAGTCTTATCTCTTTGTATGAGACGATACAAAATATAGGTTTTAGCTGGTTACATTAAAGCCTCAAGATAATCAGGGTTCTGTTGGTAAAAAAGAAAATGAACATGAACGTTGGGTAGACAACCAACAGATTTGACCTCAACCTTCTTACAACTGCCTCTTTTTAGGAGGTATGTACATAATTTTACAAGTTTGTGGTTAAGAGGGTGGTTTCAAGAACATCTGCAATCCCTTAAGAAAAGAAACATATCTTATGTCATCAAATCAGGACATCCATTTGCTTAATTCCCAAATGGAAATACTTTAGGCATTTTCTAAAACCTAAGAAAATTAGTTATGTAATTTACTAAAACAGATTCCTGCCTGTTTTCATCTTCAGTTTGATCAGATGCTCCTGCCACACATACTAAACTTCTTCTCCATATAATATATTGAATTTCTTTTTAACCACGAGTTCTTACCATATTCTAGCTTTAACTTGATCCGACGATGAGATCCATTTTTCTGGTGCTGGGAAAAAGACAAGGTGACACACACATCCAACATTGTAATACTTTTGGAAGAGTAAAGAGTCTAGGAGAATTTTAAAAAAATTTTTTATCTGAGAGATAGAGAGAGAAAGAAAGAGCATGTGTACTATGAATGGGGGGAGGGACAGAAAGAAAGGGAGAGAGGGAATCCTTAAGCAGGCTCCCTGCTGAGCACAGATCCTGACAGAGGGCTCAATCCCAGGACCCTGAAATCATGACCCGAGCCAAAATCAAGAGTCAGCCACTTAACCGACTGAGCTACCCAGGTGCACTAGTCCAGGAGAATTTTAACACTGATTTCTACAATGCCCACCTGCATATGAACTGAATAACAGTGCTAGGATATGAACAGAATTATGTTTTTTAATTTGCTATTTCATGTCACAGTCCCAGTGATATTTCTAAAGATGGTGGACTAAAGAATGTGAGTTTGATGATGAAAACAATTGATCAAACTCTGTGATGTGATGTGGTTCTTGGTCACGAGTCCATATATATATATATATATATACACACACTTCAATTAGCAGGTGCACTGAGCCACCAATGAGAACTGTAAAGGATGAGATTACCCAAACCAGCCAGAATCATCCCTTTGATACAGGCTGGGCTCTAATAAAAGCTGAAGGCCATAGGCCAGGACAAATCCACCCCTGAAACCCAGCCTATGAGGTTTTACAACTGATATTTTCCTGGCAATCCATTCATTCATTCACTCACTCGCTCATGCATTATTACTTACTGCCTGGTTCTCTTCTTGGAAGGCAGAGTGAATGATCCAGTGCTGGTCTTCCTGGAGCTTCCGGGGGTACACAATACAGAAAGGTAAGGGATGTGACAGGTGTGGGGGGACAGGCTGATGAGGATGATAAGGGGGAAGTGTAAGCTGAATGGTAAGGAGGTGTCATTCAGATTTGGGGATGGGTGGATGGGTGGACACAGGAAGAGCAACGGTCCTCATGATTGAGGAGCACAGGAAAAAACCAAGGCAGAAGACAAGATCGCAGGGATGAGCGTAAACGGCTGAAAAATGGCAGTGCCCTCCCAAGAGCCTCTACTTGGACTCAAGGCCAACACACTACATGAGAGCCTGTTACTGATGTTCTTTCATACCGTGCTTCAGGAGTCAGAAGTAGAGCAGACACCGAATTCCCTCAAGTCCTGTCTCACTTCAGCTGTAAATTTTCAGGGTTCAGGGAGATACCTCGTGTGTGCCAGACTAATGGATTGTCAGGACTGTAAATTGACAACCTCCTTTCCTAACTGTAGTTTCTTATTGATAATTAATTGGTTCAAAAAACAGTTATTGAGTGTCCACTAGATGCCAGGCACCGAGCTAAGGGCTGAAAAATACAAATATAACAAGAGATGGTTAGATGGTAGTCTTTTGCCTCAACTGCAGCTAAGGCACCAAAGCCAAAATTGACAAAATAAGAGGAAAAGACTCCCACATTCTAAAGAGAAATTCCCATGTAGAATGCCCATGTAGGACTTGAAGAGAAGGTGCTGGAAACTGACTTTGAAGCCCTTAGTCCTTCGGGATATTAAAGGGTAGAGTTTGAAGTGGCTGAGAGACTCGATTTCTTTGGAGAAGGTTGGAGTGCTGCCAAATTCCTGGACCTACCACTCCATTTCGGGGGAGGAGAGGAGGGTGTGTGCCGCCTCACTGAAAGCCGGGGAGGGGACAGAGAAAGGGTGATGTGGGTCCTCTGGAGATTCATATCTGATTCATGCCCGAGAAAGGCAAACAGTGAGAGGCATCTGGGGAAATGCCTGGGGAAGACACACGGCTGCACCCGCAGCCAGCTGCATTTAGCAGAAGTAGAGGTATTTTCCTACAATTTAGGATTGTTTGTTTGTTTGTTTGTTTGTGTTTTAAAGGCACCCTACCCAAGAGGGAGTCCTGCCAGGGGGAGGACAACCTCAGCACAGAGGCTGCAGATGGATGCAGCAGCTGGGAGGAGAGGGGGGCAGTGGGGAGACCCATCACTGCTTATGGGGAACAGAAGTGGGGAGGGGTGGGCCCTCTGGAAAACCCCTGAAGACTTCCCGGAAAGAATCACCTTGAAGATCTGCCAAGTGGGAGTAACTTCACTCACTCTTCCTCCAGTTGTTCCTCCCTCTCAGTGACCCCGACCAGGTCTGGAGATATCGAGGGGGTAGGAGAAGAGGATCAAAGTAGGGAAATGAGAGAGAAGTGGATCCCATGGTCCCCCGGCCTTAGGATCCCCTGCCAGATGCTCCTAGGCTCCAAGAAAGGACAAAGTTTCTATACGAAGGTTAAAGTCAGGACTATGAAACTGAACTAAACATCCTATCATTGAACCTAGAGTATGCTTGTGACTAAAAGTGACTGGAGTGTCCTCTAAATGAGGGGCCTGAGATTTCATTCGTGGAACAGGGAAAAACAAACAAAAAAAGGCCTTTAAGTGGTTTTAAAGGGCCAGTGAGAGGAAAGAATAAAGTTTCTTTCTGAATGTCTCTACTCAGCTCTGGTTTTTCAATGTAATGATTGTACAAGGTTGTAGAAGGAAGCATACAAACTCTAAGAGGGAGAAGAGATTCACAACCATTGTAACCCAACATATAAAAAGTAGAACTACAATGGTGGGACGTATGGGATGGAGAGAGAGGAAGATAAATGGAACACTTCAAACTCTTGTAGATGTCCAACAAGGGTTGCTAAATGAAATGCAGAGCATCCATGTACATTTTAATTTCAGATAAATAATGAATAAATTTGTTCAGTATGAGACTGTCTCATGCAATGTTTTTATTTATTAAATCTGGTAAAGCTATGTTCATGGGACAGAGATTGGCCCTGGAATCCCTCTTATGGTTGTAGTCTGTCCTCCTCGTTGCTCTTGTTCTTCCTGGATTTGGGGTTCCACGGACACACCTGGTCACACCTGGACAGCCACACACCTGCCACTCAGAGCAGTTGGTCGAAGTGTCCCACCACCAACTCAACCACAACATATCCCAAATAGAACTGACAGCTGCCGGGACACCTGGGTGGCTCAGTTGGTTAAGCGGCTGCCTTCGGCTCAGGTCATGATCCCAGCATCCTGGGATCGAGTCCCTCATCGGGCTCCTTGCTCGGCAGGGAGCCTGCTTCTCCCTCTGCCTCTGCCTGCCTCTCTGCCTGCCTGTGCTCGTGCTCTCTCTCTGACAAATAAATAAATTAAAAAAAAAAAAGAAAAAGGACTGACAGCTGCCAAAATTCTTCCCCAAAGCCCTCCTTCTTGAGTCTTCTCTCATCTTAGCCAATGGTGCACCATGATCAAGCCAAAGACCCAAACACTGTCCATGGGTCAACTCTCTTTTCTCACTCCCCGCGTGTCATCCATTGGCAGTCCTACCTCTAATGGCCAGACCTGGCCCTCTGGACTATGTCTACAGCCAGCATCCTAGTCCAAGGCTTTGCCCTCTGGTCTACTTCCATGGCCTCTCTCTGCACAGCAGCCAGGGGGGACCTTTTGCAAACATAGAGTGGATCACGACACTCTCTTGCTTACAATCCTCAAACCCCTTCCACTGCCCTTGAATAAAATCCGTACCCTTATCACACACCCCCAAGAGCCAGCATCCTCTGTCTCTTCTGACCCCTCTTGTCATCCATATCGACCTTTGTTTACTACACTTCAACCCCACTGGCCTTCTCTCTACCCATCAAACAGGGCAAGGTCACCTACTAGCCGCTTCCTCCTTGGACTGTTGCATGATGGGTTCCTTATTATTGCTCAAGAAACCTTCCTGACCACCATGTCTAAGGAACCAGCCATCACCCACCATTTCCTTCTCCATATTCTGTTGTTTCCTTCTCAATTAGTTACCACTACCTGAAGTTAACTTATCTATCTGCTCCCCAAACAGAAATCAAAATCCTTGCTGAAGTCATGTTAGCCAATACCTATTACCTCCTCCCAGTGCAGAGACTCGTCATCCCATCAGAGGGGGAGATCAATTTAACCCCGACAGCATTTGTTCTTTCTAAAGCCACGCTGTTTACCACCATTCTTATTCAAATATTTATCAAAGGGTTTCACAATTATTTTCTTCCAGCTTCTCTCCTGATGTGGAGGTTGTGTTTGTCAATCTCAAGACATCTAGATTCTTCTTTTTGTAAATATACAGCTTAATGCTTTTGTTAGTGTCCAAACGTCTCCTCCACAAATCCTCTAAAATGGAACGAATGCTTCTCTTAACTAGAACTGTAAATAACCACAACTCCTGGACATACACACCTCAGACTTTTTCCCTTACTTTATATTCAGTTTATACCTCCAAAGTAAAATCACACAGTGCTGTTCCAACAACCATGCACACCTGGATGGAGGGACAGGGAGTTTTTTTTAAAATGTCTCCACTGTGGAGGTATCACTTAAAATCAGATTTCTGTGTCTGTCTAATGAATAAAAATACTTTTGTTTATGTATCTCATAGTAAAACATTTAGTCTTCTCAAATTGTCTTCTTTGAACGTAGCTTTGGATTTCTCATTTTTACCTCCTAACTGCCAGCGCTGCTCATGGTTCTAGTAAACTGTCCTACTTTCATTCCTATCGTCTTCTCATTTATTCCATGTCCCAAAAAGTATTTTGCTTAGTCAATTAGTTTTCCTTTTACATTTTTTCTCTTTTTCCATGCATGGAAATTACTGTATTGTCCTTAATAAAGTGGATGCAAAAATGCCCAGCCTTTTTGCTCTGCTTTCATTTTATATTTCGTTTTCAGTTTCTACTAATTCAATTTGCATATTCTTAAAATGCACTTTAATTATTTGCCCATCAGTCTTAATCTGTTCAGTATAAAATAGAGGGGGGAGAAACATAGGGTTGTTTTTTTTTTAACGATCCCTCTTGTTTCTTTTTTCTTTTTCTTTTTTTAAATTTAGTTTTATTTTTCCAGTGTTCTAAGAGTCATTGTTTATGCACCACACCCAGTACTCCATGCAATTCGTGCCCTCCATAATACCCACCACCAGGCATTGAAAGTCAACCCAGAGCAACAACAACAAAAGCCTGTTATTTAGGAACCACAGGAGTCACTTGATCCCACACATATGCTGGGTCCCTTCCCTGCATCTCTAAATCAGTCTGAGCCCGTCTTAGTTCATTTGGGCTGCTACATTATAATCAAAATACCATAGATAGAGTGGCTTAAGCCACAAACATTGATCTCTCATAGTTCTGGAGGCTGGTAAGGCCAAGGTCAAGACACCGACAGGTCCCTAAGCACCCTCTACCTGGTTTGCCGATGGCCATCTTCTTGCTGGGTCCTCACAGGACAGAAGGAATGAGGGAGCAATCCAAGGTCTCTCACATAAGGGCAGGAATCCCATTCATGAGGGCTCCACCTCAGGACCTAAAATCACCTCCCAAAGGCCCCTTCTCCTGATACCATCACATCGGGAGTTAGGATTTCAACAATGAATTTTGGGAGAATGTGAACATTCAGTCCATCACAGAGCCTAAGCCAAGAAACCTTCCACAGCCCAGCTGTGGCCTCACAGTTGAAGCAAACCCTTAATTGCAAAGGTTCTAGATCACTCTGGGCCCAGTGTGTTGGGCTCTGCCTTGAGTCCTATTCTGACTCCTTTTCTCTTTCTAGACTGAGATCGTGCCTTGCCTTTGCCAGGTTGCACCCGAGGCTTGGGGCCCTAAACCATGCCCTGGATGGTGGTGGCCTCCACCTATGGTAGCAATTGCCACTGATCCTACTCATTTTCCCCTCTTTCCTCTGTCAGAGCTCCTTGTCATGTCACGGCTCTCCCTTCTCCCTCCCTCCCCCGCACCTCCCCGTTACTGATCTTTGGCTGGACTCCAATGATCGTGCAGAGCTGAGCCCCCCACCAACTAAGAACACTCTTCTCTCTGAGGGACAGAAACAAACTTCTATTTTATTCAGGCAGTTGTCGTTTGGGAACTTCCGTGTTACAGAAGCTTGACCTTGACGCCCAACTTACACTATACATCAGTACTAGATAAGAAGGTAAAGCCAGAGAGAAGCAGCTATTTTAGGAAAGCCACTACCATGAAAAAGAGAAACCAGCAGAAACAGGGAAAGAACCTCAAGAAACCAAAAATACAAGGTGTAGAATAAAGTGAAATAAGGACAACAACAGCCACAAGGAATACCATCGTTCATTTGAAGATAGTGTACCCATAAAGCAAGAACAATGACCTCTGCAAAAGGAATAATAAGAAAACAAGTAATTATGGCTAGAAAAGTGAAAACTGTTATGAAAATCTCATTATGACATACTCTTGAAGCAGAAAACATTAAAAGTATAATTTGTTACAAGATATATTTAAAAGAAAGAAAAAAGAAAATGAGTAAGAATCCTTAGGAATTCCAAATGTTAACCAAAATAAAAATTTCAATCAGGTGTTGTAAGATAAAAACCGAGGATTCCCAAGAAGTGGAATCAAAAGGCCAATGGAACAGGAGAGAAAGATGAAAGCCTGGGGTCTCAATTTTAGCAATATGGCATCGAACTCACGGTAATAAAACAAATGGAGAAAATAAAGGAAGCAAATTATCAAACGATAATACAGAAATGAGGTGTCCGAGTAGAGAGTCTGAGGTGGCGTGAGGAATGTTTGCTGTACTGTGCTTGAGCTCTATCTGAAAGAGGGGAGGGTCTTCTCTTTGGTAACAAGGTACCCATTAAGTAGCAGTTGGACCCCCTCCCCCATAGTACTGGGGACAACAAGGACCAGCGGACAGACTGATGTGAGAGTTGAGAAACCTTGAAACAGTGGCATCATTACCATGTAGCACCAGCAATACAGTCAGAGGAGAGGACCTAGCCCAAACTTCCTTATCCAATTTTCATAATTAGAATACTTATAACCCCGGAAGGGCCAATAGGTTGCTGGGAATGACCTAATTCATCGTACTCAAAGCACCCCCCATTCCCAGCGCCTGGCCCGTAGGAGGGAGTCAGTGGACACTGCTGGAAAGAAGGAATGAATGAACTACTAAGTGAACAAAAAACTCTCCTGGAATGTAGTATGGGGAGGCTGTTTGGAAAGAGGAGGTCTTGTGTGTTAATATTTGTGTTCTGCTCAGCGGGAAAGTCAGAAGGGCTGGAAAGACAGAGAAGGACAGGGAACAGGGACAAAGCAGAGCCAGGGGGAGTAGCAGCATGCCAGGATCACAGCCTCCAGACTGAGCAGGGAAAGCCAGCAGCCCCGGTGAAACATCAAATCGGGTCAGTTAGTATTAATGGAGAACTTCAATAACACACACACAGATTAGTAGAATGCCTCTTCTGGAGCAGATGTAGATGAGGTTTTGGATAAGAACCGGTCATTTTAGAGGCTACAAGGAGAGGATATATATTGGGCTGTTCACCGAACTGTTAAAAAGAAATGGGTGCTGAGTAGCTCCGTGTAATGGAAGTCACAGTACAATTAAATTCAGTGTTCTGAAGAAGAGAACAAGCCAATCCCTCCCACCAGAATATAGAGCCTTGACAATAAAGAAAGTAGTCTTTGATAAAAGAGCAAATAACTTGCAGAAAATCCCATATTTTCAAAACATCTTAATAAAAACACAAGGTAAATGCAGGAGGTACATGACAAATCCAAAAGGTCATGTTCTCCAACTAAAATCCTTTGTGACTAGGAGGCAGAGTGTTTGTTTCTGAAAGAACAGCAAATGAGGTGGGGAGGGGGGTGGAGAAGAAAAAAGAAAGGAAAGAAAGAAGGGAGGGAGCTTTTATAGCTAGGCCCTCATTTAGACTAATCGACTCCTCTTTGGGGGTATGTAAATTACACTGAGATAGAAATTAAGTTAATAATGAAACTAGCTATCATTTCTTGGGAACTTTCCATGAAATGAGCATGGAACTAGATGCTTTGAAAACATGTTCCTTCCTGCCACCTAGATTTAAGCTGTGGGACATGTTGAGTTTAGATTTAATTCAAGGTATGATGGGAAACTGTTGAAAGGTTTTAAGTGAGGAAGTAACATGATCTGATTTTTTGTGTGTAATAAGAAACATTTTTTCTTTATTTTTCTCATTGTTAAATTTCTTTAAGTGGTAGCTGACTATTTAAAGCAAAACTAGGGACGCCTGGGTGGCTCAGTTGGTTGGACGACTGCCTTCGGCTCGGGTCATGATCCCAGAGACCCGGGATCGAGTCCCGCATCAGGCTCCCAGCTCCACGGGGAGTCTGCTTCTCCCTCTGACCTTCTCCTCGCTCATGCTCTCTCGCTGCCTCTCTCATAAATAAAGAAATAAAATCTTTAAAAAAAAAAAAAAAAAGCAAAACTAACAACCATGTGTTACAAGGTTTATAACACATGTAATAATGCTTTGTATAATGTTTCACAATAGCACAATGGATGGGAGGGAGAACTGGAAGAATACAGTTACAAGGTTCTTACCCTAGATATGAACTGTTGCAATATTATTTGTAGTCTGAAATGTGGAAGTTAAAGATATGTATTTTCAATCCTAAAGCAACCACAGAAAATAAGTAAAACAAAGGTAGAGCTAATATGCCCCCCCCAAAAAAGGACATAAAATACAATAATAAAAATCCTCGATTGATCCAAAGGAAGACAAAAAAGAGGAAAGCAGAAAAAAAGAACAAATGGGACCAACAATACAAATAGCAAGATGGTGATTTAAGACCAACTTGTTACTAATTACGTTAAATGTAAATGGTCTAAACATTTCAAGAAAAGGCAGATTGGACACAATAACCTCTCTTTATACCCCCTCTCCCTCTCTCTTTTCCTGACCCAACCCCCTTTCTCCCTTCCTCCCCAATCTCCCACATCCCCTGCCCCCTGGGGATTTCCTTCTCTTTCCTCCCTTCTCTCACCTTCCCCTCTCCTTCCCTCCCCTCCATTTCTCTCCAGTCACCTATTCCCTGTCTTCACCTTTTCCCCACTGTATCTCCCTTCACATCTTTATATGTCACCTTTTCTTTGTTTTTTTTCAAGCTCCCCTCTCTCTTTCTTTGAGGCCAATTAAAAGAACTCTAAGTTCTTCTCACTTTCTCATGCCAAGGAATTTAACTCTTCTTTTAAAAAACTGATAATCTAGACTAGGCTCCAGAGGTCTCACCTTCATGACCCATAAGATCCTCTCCCTTACTATCCCACCTTCCTCCTTAGCCAGACAGCCCAAACTTCCCATTGTTTTTCTTCCTGTAACATTTGTACCACTGAGCAACTGTAAATGTATGGGAAAAGAAAGATGTGCCAAAGAACTGAAAATAGGCAGAAAAGAGATTATCTTTCTTTACCATGACCATTATAATAAGTTCACTTTTCCACATACATTGGAAGGTCATGATATGCTGACTACTAAGTAAATAGGGAAACATCAGTATTAACCTCAACTGTCCCCACTGTATTAGTTTCTAAGGGCTGTCAGCAAACTATCACAAACTGGGTGTGTTAAACAACAGAAATTTATTCCCTCACAGTTCTGGGGGCCAGAAGTGTGAAGTCAAGCTGTCAGCAGGGCAATGCTCCTGCCCAAGACCCTAGAAGAGAATCCATTCTTTTGTTTTCCAGTTCCTGCTGGTTTCTGGTGTTCCTTGGCTCATGGTAGCAAAGCTCAGATCTCTGCGTCTCTTCACATGGTGTTCATATGGTCTTCCTCTCTGTGTGTAGCTATCTCTGTGTCCTCTCCTCTTCACTGGGATTTAGGGTCCACCTTAAATCCTGAATATTCTATGATGAGATCTCTAATTACATCTGCGAAGATTCTAAGTCCAAATAAAGGCACGTTCTAAGGTTCTGGGTGGACATCAATTTTGGGGGGATGCCACTCAACTCACTTTACCTACCATCCTGAAATTTATAATAGCCAGGAATTAACTTTAAAAGTCAGTATTTTTCCCTGAAATTTTCAGCAAAGCCTGTCACATTTTTCACTCATTCATTCACTCACCAAACACGCATTTATTGCACATTGACCACTGTGCTCGACACAGGAGTTTGGGTCCTTTCAATAAGCCTAAGTATTGCTGCTACTCCTGAGTTCTTCATGCTGATTTTGTATCTCTTATTTCCAAAGGGAGTTGCCTGCCAGAAAGGGAATTTCTTCCAGGCCGGAGTTATTTTCACACTTCAGTTTTTAAATTAAAACAATAGTAAAGTGCACTGACATTTTGTTCCTAGAGCATGTGGAGTAATATTTTTATGGTTACTCTGGCAACCACAGAGGCAAGAGTGGGCAGGAGGAAAGGAGCAGAAGGGCTGGCGTCAGTACCAGAGGGTGGAAGGAGCCCCTCTCTGTGGTGTGCTGGCTCAGATCCTAACAGGACAAGACCAGAAGTCCAGCTACTTGCTCTCCAGAAAATGGGCCAGATCCCTGGCCTGAATCATCATCCTGTGACTGGACAGATGAATTTCTCAAGAAACCAGTGATAAACTGAGGGGTATAGGAATTAAGAACTCGTTCTAAAAAAGAAATGTTTATACGGGGCTAGACGCCAGCCCACGAAAGACAGTCATTGGTTGCACCACTACTCGTAGACAACAGGTACAGGCATTGCCAAGTCCACAGTGGCTAATGCGTTTTCAAGGACAATGTATCAGATTGAGACAAAGCCTGAGCTGGGTCCTACTATCTCTAGTGTCTCTACATTTAGGAAACATAGCTCCACCATTAATTAGTCAGTTTCTAGCCACTCTGCACCAGGTACATGCACAGCACTGAACCAATATTTTGGGAATGAAAAAAAAAAAAAAAAGACCTGCATTACTCTGGTCAAAGATCTAATGCAAGTGAGACAATAAATTCATGCTTGTGTGACTCGCACATTTTACCTTGTAAATCTTTAAAAAAAAAAAAAAGTTGCCGGAAGTAAAGAAAATCCAAAATCCCGTTGAAAGTCTACACTTAGTTAAGCATTTGAGCTTGACTTCATGTGGCCCTGGATTTGAATTCCAACTTTCACTTACTCGTTATATATCCTTGCAAGTTACCTACACTTACTGACTCTGTTTCCTCAGCCGCAAAGAGAAGGGGGAAATTCTTACCTCATGGGCTTGCTGTGAGGATGAAGCAAGAAAATGTCTGACGAGCACTAATAGCATGTCTTGGCCTATCACTGATACTCAACACATGGAATTGTCACAATTGTAATCTTTCATAGGTTCAGTCCCACCCTTGTCATAACTTGGGACATGGGTGGCATGTCCCACCCCCCCATACTGCTGGCAGTAGCTGGCATGGATAACAAGGGCTGGGGCCACTGAGAGACTATGGAAGCTAACTTCTAAGACCCAGCCTTCTGGAACAGAGAATGCACAATGATCTGATCATCAAGGTCAGGGACAGCTTAAACACTCAGTCATCAGCTCGAATCTATTCAGTAAGGTTCCTGGCTCCAACCACTTAACCTGGAATTTACTGGGTTTCTACTAGTGTTCTAGATACCTTGTCAGAGGGTGGAGAACATGGTCTGGGTGGGATCAGCCAAAACCTACTCCATAGAATGTTCTAACATTGGGAGAAAAAGTGATGAGTGCAGGAGGAGTTGCCATGCATGGAAATGGCTGGTTTCTCTTAGGGACTCCAGTGTTGCTCAGGACCCCACCTCGCAGCCTTCATTATGAATCTTGATAGAGGAGGGGCAGAACAATCCATGTGAGTTAGTAAGGAAACAGAAGCTAGGTTGGGTCTTCAAAAGAACTGTCCAGGGCCCTGATGTGGGACACTGGGCAAAAGAAAAGAAGCGTGACCAGCAACAATGTGGTGAGGAAGTTGCCCTTGGCTGTTGCTTCTGTAACTCAGAGAAATCAACTTGGATGAACAAGAAGTCATTCCACCTCTCTGTTAGATTAGTCACCAAATTAAAATTATTTTTAAGATATGTTCTATTTATATACCAAAGAGCTAAGTATGGAACAGTGTGACTCCACGAGTATTCAAAAATATTCCACATGTGCTACAATGAAAACATAAATTATAAAATAAAGCCAGACCAGATTACCTCAACTTTCAGATTATCATATCTAGAAAGTAGATAATATTAACATTAAAATGTGTTTTAATCATAGAAGGAGAGAAAACTTTCCATTTGTCAATTTCTTAAAAACAAAAACAAAAACTCCAATCTCTGTAAGTACACTAAGTGATTTTGAATATAAATAATCGTTTTTTGCAAATATGGTCAAATTGGTTATAAGAACTACTAAAGGCAAGTAGTTTCATTTAGTTTCCAGCGAGATGATATAATTCGGACTTTCCTAGTAGAACTGTCTTCCATGTTGTCTGGCAAAACATAGAAAATATCAGAGTTAGGACATAAGTGCTGTAATTTCCACAACAATGGGTTTGTGGAAAGAGAATTGGAGACTGGAGTCCCAGGCCCCTGCCCTAGACAAGTCACTCAATAAGAAGTTGAGCAGCACAGTTCAGATTAAGTAAGGATTCTGGGGGAAGACATGGTTGGTCCTTTGTCTCAAGTAATTTAACATCTAACTGGTGTCACAAAATGGAAACAAAAGGTATGGTCCTACCAGTAAGAGAGTTTGCAAGGAGTTTCGACAGTGATGTACCATTCAGAGGAATGAGGAAAAAGGAGAGCCCATGGGATCTGGAGGCAGAAGTCAGGCTGGCCCTGCACTGTTAGGGAAGCTGCAGGTAGGGAAAGGGGAGAGCAGACAGAGCACCTTCTGGATCAGGGGTCCCGCAAAGGAGCATGGGTGGAAGCCAGTGTGTTGTAGGAGCCCATGGGGCTCTGGGTGGCCCTGGGAATGGACTGTGCACAGAGAACTGGTGAGTCAGACTGGAGAGTCTTGATACAGTGTGAAAGGAGTCTGCCATGTGCCAGATCCTGCAGGGACACCAGGAAATGACACTGACATCAAAAGGCATGATGGCAGTGTGACACTGAGGTGGGGTTGGGGGAAGCCAGTAGGAAGCGAGAGGCCTCAGCTAGGAGATTCTGGACTAAACCAGTGAGGACCCAGAGCGAATGCAGAAGAAGAGTGGGTCTCTTGAAAGAAGTGGGAGATATTCCCTGCCCCCAGGAATGGACGACACAAACTTTAAATGATTCAGAGTCACTGGGTGAGTGGGTGATTGTTGGTCCCAAAGACAGAACCAGCTGTCAGGTGACCAGGGCAGGGCCCATCAGCCGATCCACTGGTCAAATGAGGGTGTGAGTAATTTCCTTCCTACTTTATAGGATTGTTAAGAGTTTGTTAAGAGATTGTTAAGAGTGAGAGACTGTTTTTTTGTTTGTTTGTTTTTTGGGTTTTTTTTTAAATTTTGATTTATTTGACAGAAAGAGATACAGGAAGAAAAGGAAGATAAGCAGGGGAAGTGGGAGAGGGAGAAGCAGGCTCCTCATGGAGCAGAAAGCCCAATGTGGGGCTCAATCCCAGGACCCTGAGATCATGACCTGAGCCAAGGCAGACGCTTAATGACTGAGCCACCCAGGCGCCCTGAGAAACTGTTTTAAAAATCATTTAAAATCTATAGTCCACAAAGAATTAGAAAATGTTCCACTTAGTATGCTGATCAGTGGGGCTGCCGCCCAGTTGGTAGTGACTTCATTTCTTTATTATTCATTTCAGATGCACACCGTTGTTTTCTGACTCTAGATTATACCATTTTTAGAAATATTAACAATAAATGCCCAACATGTAAGGCACAGCCCCACCGCTTATGTGCAAAAGCCACAATTACTGTGTGTGTGAAGCATGTTCTATTTGCAATTTTATCTCTTTGCCTTGGGTTCCTAGTCTCAGAAGGGCTTCTCACGCCCTGATTGGCTAGGTCAAGTTGTTCTGTCAAATTCTGCTGCTTACCATCAGGACAAGGATGGCCACGTGATGGATACTGGATATCGGTGCAGCCCCTTGGCATTTCCACTTTTTCTGCTCAGTCTTCAGGGGGTTAGAGACTGAGCACCCACTTTATCTTATATACCTGGTTTGCATAGACAAATTGACTTTCAGTAACATGAATTTTTTTTTTTTTTTTAGCAACTACATTTTTAATGCTGTATTAATGAGTCTCTGTGGTGGGATGCCTGGCTGGCTCCACCAGTACAGCAGCTGACTCTTGATCTCGGGGTCATGAGTTCAAGCCCCATGTTGGGTATAGGGATTACTAAAAGATAAATAAATAAACTTGGGGGGGGTGGAAAAAGAGTGGCTGTGGCTGTATGTGCAAAGACTGGCAGTGTGGGAAAACAAAATGGACCAGTAAAGGGAGCAGAGAGAGAAGAAACTGAATAGTTGGGAGTAAGAAAAAAGCCCTCCCCTTCTCTCCCCCCATTTTGGTTCTCAATGCTTACCAGCACTTTTTTCCTGCCTTCCCTTTCCGCTGCTGGTATAGAGCTTGCAAAGAGAGAGGCGATGACGGGAGGGAGTAAGAAGGTATCGAGGTAAGACGCTATGAAATTATAAGGCAACTAAAGAGGTCAGTGGCACCCCAACTCCCTCCTCCTCGTCCAACTCTTGCCCCCTCCCATACCATTTCCAATTAAGTTTTATTTTTTTGCTCTTTGCTTAAGCCCTCAGAAGCCCCTTTGGCGTTAAAGTAGGAATTTAAGGATGGAACTCACTTCTACCTTGCCCTCTTTTCTCTTGGTGTTCAGGGAGTGCCAGCCTCTGTGGTGTTGAGAACCAAGTATGGGCGTCCTGTCCTCAAGGACACTGGGACTCGCTGCCCGAAGGGAAAAAAAAGTCTAGCTCCCCCTTGTCTTGAAAGAAAAGCTAAAATCATAGAAAAGATACAGCATGGTTGCCAGCAAAATGGACTAGGCAGATTTCAGGTATTTTTGGAGCAATTCATAATATTTGTACCATAATCTCCCATCTTCTTGAATTTTTAGCCTTTCCCTTTGGTGGCAAGTCGGTTAATATCTGAGACATTTGTTGCCTTCAAGCCACAATATTTAGCTCCCAAGAATGTTACAAGGATTAGTCACATATATGCCTTAGAGGAATGACCCAAAGGGAAGGAACATAATTAGTTATAAAATATTTAACAAATAATGGAAGCTGCATACAAACTGGTATTACCAACACCCATAATTATTGCATTAAAACACATTCCAGGGCGCCTGGGTGGTTCAGTGAGTTAAGCTTCTGCCTTCAGCTCGGGTCATGATCTCGGGGTCCTGGGATCGAGTCCCGCATTGGGCTCTCTGCTTGACAGAAGCTTGCTACCTCCTCTCTCTCTCTCTGCCTGCCTCTCTGCCTACTTGTGATCTCTGTCAAACAAATAAGTAAAATCCTTTAAATTAAAAAAAAAAAAGCACATTCCAAAACATCTGCATAACTTTCTGTATTCTGCTTAAATAATAATTGTTAAATTGCTGTGAGGATCCTAGACCATTAAAGACTGCACATGGAAATTTCAGTGATTTTCTACTTTATATACTCAAAACATAGTCATCAACATCCTTAAAATTTATCTCCCAACGTGCTCATAAAATTGCAAGTATGCACACAGGGTAGAAAGGGAGAATTAACTTGGATGATAAAACAGTCTAGAAATGAAGACAACCTTCCAAAGAATGAGCAGAAATCCCATTTACAACAGTATACAATTATGGTTTGGCAAGAAGAAGGAAGGCCTATCAAGAGTTCAATGTTCTAATAGATTTGAGTTTCTATACATTTAATGCTTTTTGTCAACAAGCCAGAAGCAGCAATGGACGTGTGTGTGTGTGTGTGTGTGTGTGTGTGTGTGTGTAAAGTTTATTCATTCATTCACCTGATCAGTGTTGACTGAGCTCCTAATTCATAACAGGCATTGGGGATGGAATAATGAATAAAACAGACAAAAATCCCTGCCTCCATAAACTTACATACTAGAAGGTAACAATGAGCACCTGCTTACTTATATATAGACTCAAAGTTGTATGGTGTACATAGGTGTATGTATTCTATTAGAATATTTATTTCCTTCCTATCTGCAATACTACCTCAATAGTATAATAATTATAATCTATAGTTAATGATTGTTTTCTGCTTCCATGAACCTTTTCAACTTCTCCTTGGTGGGCACCTGAATAATGCTGAATGGATACCCCAAACCCAGAATAAACAGCTCTAATATGTTGATCCCTGAGTTAAACCAAGACAACATTCAAAAGTAAACTGCTTGCTCTTGGTTCAAGACAGTGAACAAACGGAACATACATGACGACTACTCTTTTCTTTCCAGATCCCATTCACTTACGGGGGAAAAAAAGATACACATGGAATGAAACCCAAAATAGTAC
>PISX010019056.1:20257-39253 GCA_004024625.1 Mellivora capensis
CCCAAAGCCAGCATTGCCGGGCACCAAGATGGCATTCTAGCTAGAATGAATTCCCCTCACCAGGAAAGGAGGTTGGGGTGATTGACTAGCTTCCCCAGCTTTTCAAGGCCACAACTCAGAATTCCTGCTTTGATTTCATCCCACCCAGACAAGCAAAGCTCATATATAGAGTTGGGTAGGAACAAGGAAGAAAAGCAGGGACAAGTAATAGCAGCCACACAATGGAAGCAATGGAGGATCCCAGAGACACCAAACACTGGCCTCCACAGCTGTGTGCACACCCATGGGGAGAGCTTTCAGGCACAGGAGAGCACACCAACAGCCAGGGCCCCTGCAGCTGTTTGTGGACCTGTATCTGGCCCTATCTCCTCTCACTTGCCTGTACCAGTAGGCTCACCTGCAGATAGTCCCTCCAGCTGTGCACCAGCATGCCCCCAGCCTGACTCCTGACACTGGCTTCCATTGCCATGCACCCATGGTGAGAACCAGCACACATGGTAGTTCACACCAACATCTGGAGTCCCCAAAGTTGTCAGGATGCCCACAATTGACCTCAGCCCTTGCTGCTTACCCTGACCCCCCAGGTGGGCAAAATGGGCAGAGGGGGTAAAAAATACAAATTAATGTACAGCAGGGTGACTATAGTTAGTAATACCATATTGCAAATTTCAAAGTAGCCTGGAGAGGGCGCCTGGGTAGCTCAGTGTGTTAAAGCCTCTGCCTTCGGCTCGGGTCGTGATCCCAGGGTCCTGGGATCGAGCCCTACATTGGGCTCACTGCTCAGTAGGGAGCCTGCTTCCCTTCCTCTCTATCTGCCTGCCTCTCTGCCTACTTGTGATCTCTGCCTGTCAAATATAAAATAAATAAATTTTTAAAAAGTAGCTAGGAGAGTGGACCTTGAAAACTCTCACTACAAGGGGGGAAATTAACTATGTATGGTGATGGACGCTGACTAGAGTTACCGTGGTGATCATTTTGCAATATTTACAAATATCAAATCATTACATTATGCATCTGAAACAAACAAAAATAATATAGCTACAATAATTTGCTAATAGATACACAGATACACAAAAGATGTAAATTTTGATATGAAAAAGAGGGTGGGGGTGAGGGAGTAAAAAGATAGAGTTTTGTATGTGATCAAAGTTAAGATGTTATCAGCTTTAAATGGACTGTTAATATCTACAAAATGTTTCAAGTGAGCCACAGCATAACCACAAAACAAGTGGTAGTAGATACACACAAGATAGAGAGGAATCAAAGTCTACCACCTCGGGAAAATTATCAGTTCGCAAAGGAAAACAGTAAATGAGAAAAAAAGGAACAAAAGAACTACAAAACAATTAACAAGATGGCAATAGTAAGTCTTTACCTGTCAATAACTGGTTGAAATTCTCTAATCAAAAGGCACGGAGTGAGGGGTACTTGGGTGGCTCAGTCTGTTAAGCATCTGCCTTCAGCTCATGTAATGATCCCAGGGGCCCTGGGATCAAACCACGAAACAAGTTCCCTGATCAGTGTGGAGCCTGCTTCTCCCTCTCCTCCCCAATCATCTCTCTCAAATAAATAAAAAATCTTTTAAAAATTTTTATTTTTTTAAACAAGGCACAGAGTGGCTAAGTAGATTTTTAAAAAAATAACAAAGAGAAAATACACACCACAAGACCCAACTATATGCTACCTATAAGAGGCACATTTAACTTCAAAGACACACACAAGCTCAAAGAGAAAAGATGGAAAGAGATATTCCATGCAAATGGAGACCAAAAGAGAACAGAAGTAGCTATCCTTCTATCAGTCAAACTGACTTTAAGTAAAAAACAATAGTAAAAGACAAGGTAATTTTTATGATAAAGGGGTTGATTCATCAAGAGGCTACAACAATTATAAAAATATGTGAAACCAACATTGGAGCACCTACCTATATTAAACAGATATTAACAGACCTGAAGAGAAAAATAGACAACGATATAATAGCAGGAGTTTTGATACTCGACCTTTCAAGAAGGGTCTGGATATAGATTATCCAGACAGAAAACCAATAAGGAAACACTGGACTTGAATTACACGTTAGACTAAATGGACCAAAATGGACATATATAGAACATTCCATATAACAGTAACAGAATATACATTCATCTTAAGTGCACATGAAACATTCTCCAGGATAGAAGAAAGTTAGGTTATATTCATTCATAGACTATATTCATACATACATTCATATGTTAGGTTACAAAAGCAGTCAGCAAATTTAAAAATACTGAAATCATATCAAGTATCTTTTCTGTCCATATGGTATGACACTAGAAATAAAAAATAGGAGGAAGACTGGAAAGCTCACAAATATGTGGAGATTAAACAACACACTTCTGAATAAGTAATCGGTCAAAGATGAAATTTTAAAAGATCCTAAAACAAAAGTGGAAACTTAGCATACCAAAACTTATGAGCTGAAGAAACAGCAATGCTAAAAAGACAGCATATAGCAATAAATGTTTATGTTAAGAAAATGTCAAACAAACCACCCAACTTTACAACTCAAGGAACTAGAAAAACAAGAACAGGGACACCTGGATGGCGCAGTTGGTTAAGCGGCTGCCTTTGGATCAGGTCATGAATCCAGGGTCCTGGGATGGGGTCCCACATTGGGCTCCTTGCTCGGCGGGGAGCCTGGTTTTTCCTCTGCCTGCTCTGCCTGTTCTGCCTGAAGCTCTCCGTGCTTCTGCTCTCTCTCTCTGACAAATAGCTAAAAATCTTTAACGTGATCTCAGGGTCCTAGGATCGGCCTGTGTCAGGCTCTCTGTTCAGCAGGGAGCCTGCTTCCCTTCCTCTCTCTCTGCCTGCCTCTCTGCCTACTTGTGATCTCTGCCTGTCAAATATATAAATAAAATCTTTTAAAAAAACAAACAAACAAACAAAAAACAAGAACAAACTAAGTGCAAAGTTAGCAGAAGGGAGGAGGTTAGAGAAGAAATAAATGAAAGAGAGAATAGAAAAACAATTGACAAATCAACAAAACTAAAGATGGTTTTTTGAAAACAAAACTTATGAACCTTTAGCTAGACTTACTAAGAAAAAGAACAGGGGACTCAAAGTTATAAATGAAAGAGGAGACATTATAATTGATACTACCAAAGTACAAAGTATTATAAGAGATTTGGGAAAATTTTATGCCAGCAGATTGGATAATCTAGAAAAAAAAATGGGTAAATATCCAGAAACATAGAGCTACCAAGACTGAATCATGAAGAAATAAAAAATCTGAATAGATGAGTAACAAGTAGGAGACTAAGTCAGTCATGAAGAACCTCCCAACAAAGAAAAGTTCGGGATCAGATGGTTTCACAGATGAATTCTACCAAAGATTTAAAGAAGAATTAACACCAATTCTTCTCAAACTCTTCCCAAAAACTGAAAAGGAGGAACACTCCTCAACTCACCTCATAAGGCCAGCATTACCTTGATACCAAAGCTAGACAAGGACACTTCAAGAAAGTAAGCTATGGGCCAATTATCCCTAATGAGCATAAATGAGAATATTCCCAACAAAATACTAGCAAACTGAATTCAACAGCACATTAAAAGGATCATTCGTTATGATCAAGTGGGATTTCTCCCTGGGGAGCAACGATGACTGGACCTAGGGAAATCATCAAAGGTGATACAGCCATTAACAGAATGCAAGACAAAAATCATATAACCAGCTGAAAGGATGCAGAAAAAGCATTTGACAAAATTCAATATCCTTTCACGATAAAAACTCTCAAAAAATTGGGCATAGAAGGAGCACATCTCAATGGTAAAGACATATAAGACAAAGCCACGGCGAACACCGTATTCAATGGAAGAGTGTTGTCTAAGATCAGGAACGAGACTAGGTGCCCACGCTCGCCACTCCTACTCTGATTAAAAACAACAACAACAAAACAAAGGTTCAGGGGCTTCATTTCTTTTTTTAAGATACAACAGGAATTTTATTCCATTTATTTTGTTTTCTGTTCCATTCATTTTCTTGCTCAGGTCTCCAGCAGCAAAGGCGCAGTCCAGCATCGGTAGGCTGTGATCACCTCAAATGCATGAACAGGAGCTGCAGAAAGGGTGGGGTTTTCGGAATCATCCAGGAAAATGCAATGCTGCTCGGTTGGCTTGGCTGGAGGAAAATGTAGCCACACGGAGATTTTTCAAGACTCAGGGAAGCTTTGCAGGACAATCTCCCTCGTTAATGGCCCCTCATTAGCTAAAACAACAGCAGATAATCTCCGAAAGCCAAATGGCTCCGAGTGGCAAAGCTGGTATCTACCGGAACATAATTGCCCACACCTCGTGGCCTAAGACAACCACCATTTTCCTACAGTATCTCACAGTCACATGCCTCGGGAATTCAGGAAGGGCTGGCCAGGCAATTCTCCTGGTCCACGTGGTCTCTCAGTGGAATTCATTTACAGGGAGCCTGATCTGGAGAGCCCGGGATGGTTTCCACCTTTTGGTGGGGACAGCTGGAAAACTGGGCTCCTCTGGGATCATGGACCAAACTCTCAGTACGTAGGCTCTCCAGAAAGACACATTCAGGGTTGTGGATCTTTTTATGTGACATCTCAGGACTCCGTGAGAACATGCCACTCAAATCAAGATAGAACAGGCTAAGTTCTTTAGGCAGGCTGGGGTTCGGGACTGGAGATTTATCCGGAAATGGGACCTCAAACCAAAGGTAAGGTAAGAGTGGTGAGCTGAACCGCTGAGTCAAGTAGACAGAAACGAGTGTGAGTTCTTTCCTATTGCGGTAAAATACACGTAGCCAAGAAATTGCCATTTTAACCATTGGCAAGGGTACAGTGAGTCTAAACATTTCAGGGTCGGAATGCATCCATTAAACACTAACTCCCCATTCCCTCTCCCCCAGCGCCTGGCAACCACCGTGCTACTTTGTTCTGTATGAATTTGATGACTCTGGATATCTCATAATAGTAGATTCGTACAACATTTATGCTTTTGTGACTGGCTTATTTCGCTCAGCATTGTTTTCAGGGTTCATCCATATTATGGCATTGTCAGAATTCCCTTCCTTTGTTTTGTTTTTGTTTGTTTTTTTTTAAGATTTTATTTATTTGAGAGAGAGAATGAGCAGGGGCAGGCACGGGCAGAGGGACAAGCAGACCCCCCATTGAGCAGGAACCGCCCTCCCGAGGTGGGGCTCGATCCCAGGACCCTGAGACCATGACCTGAGCTGAAGGCAGATGCTTAACTGAGCCACCCAGGCACCCCTCCCTTCCTTTTTAAGGCTGAATAGTAGTCACTGTACAGATGTGCACCACGCCAGACACCGTCATTTATCCATTTATCCATCGATGGACGCCCGGGTTGCTCCCAACTTTTGGCTACTGTGAATAATGCTGTTATGAACACGGGTATGTAAGTATCCGGTGGAGTGCCTGCAGTCACCAGAAGTGATTGTTTTAAGGACTCAGAAAGTGAAAAATCACAGCTGAGAAACTGTAAAGCAAAGAGTTCCTAAAAATAAACAAACCCACACTGAGGTCTGCAGCTGCCGTCTAGGCATTCTGAGTGAGGGCTCCTGTGGGCAGATGACATTTGTGCAACAGGACCAGGAACAACTCTGATCAGGAACATCTCTGATCAGGAACCTGCTCTGATCCTTTACCACATCGGAAATATTTCTCCCAATTCCCTTTGTGACTAAAGATAAACATTTAAGAGCCTTCTGGTTGAGATGAGGGAGTGTAGCCTGTGGCTATAGCCTCGGACACACTAACCTGTTCAAGAAACATTTACTGAGTACCTTCTGTGTCCTAGACACACTCCTTGGTGCTTGGGATATACTTGTGAACAAATCAGACCGAAGTCTGGCCTCATCCTAGTGAGGGTGGATAGACTAATACTTAAAGATAGGCTTCATAATTAAGTGACTTATCTAATATTATATATTAGTGTCACTGAATTGGTTCACTCATTCATTTATTTAACCACCTAACAAATATTCACTGAATACCTTTTTATTCTTAAATAAAAAGGCATTTAAAAATATACAGCTGGTGGGGCGGGGGAGCCAAGGTGGCTTAGTCAGTAGAATGACCCACTCTTGATTTCGGCTCAGTCCTGATCTTGGCTCAGGTCATGATCTCAGAGTCCTGTGATCAAGCCATGAGTGGGGTTCCCCACTCACTGAGGAGCTGGCTTGAGATCTTCTCTCTCCCTTTGCCTCTGCCCTTCCTCCACGCATGCATGTGCTTGCGTGCACGCCCCCTCCCTCCCTCAAAGAAGTCTTTAAAAAAAAAAAATAGAGCTGGGACAGACTGTGCATTGTGTTCTCTATCCCAGCACAGGTATTTATATTAAGGAAGACAGGAAACAGAGATTGAACTAAAAAGAAGACCAGAGATTATGTTCAGTTGCTGGAGACTCAATTGTAAAATAAATTAGAATCTCTATGATAAGTTGTATTAATGGCATGAAAAACGAGGATGAAATAAACACAGCCTTACTTGAGGCAAGCTTCCATAATTTCAGACCTATTCTTCAGTTCTGTTGTTGTTAGAAAACAACAAGCCAGACTTCCCAAAAGCCTGGAAAAAATCTCTAGACACTAAAAATATGTTTATGCATATTTAGCTTCTCAACGGCAATAACTCTATTTTAGCTTTTCACTTCAGACTATTACTAATATCTGGTCAGAAAGCATAGCCGTAAAATTACACCGAAGAGCTTATGTGTATCAGAATGGTGAGAAACATTCCATTGTGTACTGGTTCGATTTGACATTCCTTACAGAATGGCATGACATTTCAGGGCTGCAAAAGAGAAAAGAACATTTAGAAACTATCAAGAAATTAAAAGGTAGAAGCAAAGATCCATCATCCAGTTTGGCTGAAAAATGAGTTTCTTCCTCCAGTTCGGGGGTCCGTGGTGGGTGGGAGGCTCTTCTTTGCAGTCTGCCTGAAGGTGAGTGGGAGGTCCCCCTCTGGAGCTCAGGCTGTCCCCAGGAGAGAGCTCAACAGAGAAGGACGGGCAGGAGACCACCCGTCCGCCTCTTCCCCACGCAAGCCCCTCTCCCCCTGCTACTTTGTCCATCAGCAAAAAAATCCACCTCAGGTGCTGCCTGTGTGTTGGGACTCTTGGGGAACACGCCTCTGCATCTTTTTGTATTTGATGAAAATGCATGTAGTGAAGGCATGTGACATTATGCTTTATGACTGTAATGTAGGTGCCTGACATTAGGCTTTTGCTCACCAAGACATTCCCTGCAAAGACGACCATCTCCAAGGAGCACGTCACCAGCTATGAGACACAGCTCCTGGCAAATCAGCCAGATAAGGAATCAGGCCGCCCCAACCCAGGAAATTCCTTATTTCAGAAAGTCCTGGGTAAGCGACACAACGACAGTTTGAGTGACCTCGCTTCTGCCGCCTGTTGCCTTAATTCCCACTCTTAGGCCTTAGATGAGCCAGTGAAGAGTGAACTCAAGAAACCCTATCAGACACCCTGCTCTCAGCCCTTATTAAAGGCAGAACTCCGGGTTCATCCTCTCTCCCTGCTTGGACCTGGCTGTACCACGCACCTGGCAGAACCTGTGAATAACTCATCTTGTTCTCATGGTTTCCTGATAGTTCTTGCTCAAGTGCATCCTATAACCAAAATAAGAACCAGAGGGCTGGTCCAGCCCCAGCACTGGCTCTGGCTGAGGCATGTCTGCAGGGGCTCGCAATGACTAATGCGGGCCCAGGCACTCCTAGAGGACAGCATCCCTGTCAACAGACCGGCACAGCACAATGGCTCGATGGGGTTAAGGAGCCTCAGTCTCTCCCTGAAGGCAACGGCTCCAACCTCCTGTCCATATCACCTGGCTGCTGAAACAATGTGGCTGGCGGAAAGAGCGAGGCTTTGAGGAGGAATCATGAGAGGCACTAGTGAGCAGGCCAGTTCTGGCAGGGGAGGGAGACAACGGCAGGGTGGGGTCCACCAGACAGCAGCCATGAGAACTAACCCCCTTACCATGGGGGGCCAGCTCTGCGCCCCAGCAAATGGCTGTGACAGGAAGAATGCCGGCGGTGTGGATTTTGCCTCAGTTTCCTTGTTTGTGAAGGAGGGGTGTGGTGAGAATTAAAGGGCTAATAAGGGAAAGGATTCAGTGTGTGTCAGCTTTCATCCCCGCCTGAATCATCAAGCCAGAGTTGGCTCATCCGTCAAGTTCTCGTGGATTCTGAATGCCTGAACCAAAAGGACCTGTGTAGCTCCTTTGAGGGCGCCGTCTCCAGACACGGGGCCAGGACAAAGCTTCCCCGCGTCCTTCCCAGGAGGAGGAAAAGGAGGGCATGCTGGTGGGTCTCTGTGGAAAGTAGTCCACTGTCCTTGCCTTTATGGGGAAAGAATGTCCTTTGTTCCAGTGGGCTGCCCGTAGAATGTGGCTGCGCCCGCGCCCAGACCTCCAGAGGGCTCCGTCCATGGTCACCGCAATGACAGTGACAGCCTGGCCTGCTCGTTTGCTGACATGAATGGTGGCCGGTTTTCTTGTCTTTCTTCCCCTTGTCCTCTTCCTCATCTTTCCTCTTCATCCTCCTCGGTTTCCTCACCGGCAGTCAGAGGAAGAAGGGATACCCCCGAGAATGTGGCTGCGGGGGCACCGGGGCGGCTCCGCTGGTTGGGCGTCTGCCTTCGGCTCAGGACTCCGCTTCTCCCTCTCCCTCTGCCCCCTCGGCCTGCGTGTGCTCTCTCTCTCAAATAAATAAATAAAATTAAACAAACACAAAAAAAAGAATGTAGCTCCAGAGCCAGTGTTCACCTGGAAATCGAGGGCCAGCCAGGGCATGAAAGGAGAAAAGGAAGATGGGAACAGTTTATGTTCAAGTTTTCTAAACAGATATAGCAAACCTAATATACCATTCAAACAAAACTCACCAGGAAACCATAAGCGTAAGAGAAAGAAAGCGGGGGATATTAGGATACAGACCTATGCCTCCTTCGTCCTATCTAGACAAATACATCTGCAAGTCCCTGGTAGATAGCCAATGAACAAGAGAAAAATACGAAGATCTTGGGGCGCCTGGGTGGCTCAGTGGGTTAAGCTGCTGCCTTCGGCTCAGGTCATGATCTCAGGGTCCTGGGATCGAGCCCTGCATTGGGCTCACTGCTCAGCAGGGAGCCTGCTTCCCCTCTGCTCTCTCTGCCTGCCTCTCTGCCTGCTTGTGATCTCTCTCTCAAATAAATAAATAAATAATCTTAATAAAAAAAAAAGTGAAGATCTGCATTCTGAAGCAAGCCACCTAAACATTCACCTTACTATTTACTATGTCAGTTTTCCAATTTCTGTTCTTTAAAATTCCATGCAATTTCTATTCTTAGAAGAAGTGAGTAAACAGGGGGTCAGGGTAATATGGTCAAAAGATGATAAAGCAGGATTCCTAATGGGCAGTTAGTAGGGGTGCTTACCGAGGGAGAACTTGGTAAATTTTCTCTGAAACTCCTTGTTTGAGAAAATGAGGGAATTGTATGAGATAATCTCCAAGGAGATCATTTTGAAATTCAATGTGCATTTTCCCAGCAACACCTGGAAATGAAGCCAGGGCATTTAATACACTGAGGGCTTTAATTCGGCTGACACCCCAACCCCCTTTTCCTGTGCTCAGATGCCACAGTTCACAGAACCAGCTTCCATAAGCTGTAACCATTCGGTCTTAATGCCAGAGCCTGGGACTCCTGGGGAAGATACAAGCCAGGGTCATGTTTATTTCCCACTCACTAGACAACTATCTGATGGGCATCTCCTGTGTGCTTGGCTTGGGACAAGATCTCAGGAGCCTGACAAAGAAGGCAGACTTCCTCTCTTTAGAGCTTTCAGAATCTAGTGGTGGGGGAATTCAGCATGAGCAATTCCCAACACTGTGATATATGCTTTAAGAAAGTTTGAAGAGGGGACGCCTGGGTGGCTCAGTTGGTTAAGCGGCTGCCTTCGGATCAGGTCATGATACCAGCGTCCTGGGATCGAGTCCCACATCGGGCTCCTTGCTCACCGGGGAGCCTGCTTCTCCCTCTGCCTCTGCCTGCCTCTCTGTCTGCCTGTGCTCACTCTCTCTCTCCCTCTCTCTCTGACAAATAAATAAATTAAAAAAAAAAAAAAAAAGAAAGTTTGAAGAGGGTGCTGTGGTCACTAACACGGGTGTGCTCCGCACCAACCAGGTCTCCCTAGCTCTCTAGAACATGACTCACAGGACTTCCCTGATAAGAGAAACAGTCCTCTGGCACCAAACCATGACACACACAATATCTTCAGTGACAATTTGGAAAGGTCAAAAAAATACCCTTGTGACAGAAGCCAGCTCTGCCTCAGGGAAGGGAACTAACAGGGATTCAAGTTGCAATGGTGCCATGCATGGCACTTGGAGGAAGCCACTGGCCATCCTGGGCTCCAGCGACTCTCTCGGCTGGGAAATGACCACCGCCCTCTGGGCCCAGGGAGGGCAGCAGTGGCTTCATCCTGAGGAAAGCTTCTGCAACTAAATTATTTAACCCTTTCCCCCTCACCCTGTCCTGCCTCCCTCCTGTCTCTCTGTCGCCTTCCCCAGTTCCTCTCAGCCACGCTATCTCTGAGAAGACAGAAGGGACGGCATTGTGTTCCCCACCCCCCTCCCCCCCCAGACACCCACTGGGACTCAGTGACCAGCACGTGAGGGAGCACCATTTATATCTGATGCTAGAAAGCATCCGAGGGTCCACGGCTCAGCCTCCCTGGTGGGAGGAGGAATAGCTGCTCATGGAACATGAAATATTAATGAGGAGATGAGAACCTGGCTTCCTTTCTCCTCAGGCCAAACCAAATCAATAAAAGACCCAGCTCCTGCCGGCAAAGGGCAAAACAGAAGCACACATTACCCATGGATGGCCAGAGAGCCAGCAGAACTACAGACTATTCAGAACAGCAAGACTCTGGAAGCTCCCCACAACTGGACAGAGAGGAAAATGTATGTCCAGAATTTTGGAGGTTTAGCCAAATTTTGGTGGCAGGGTCTTGGTTCGGACCCATCTCTGAACAGGCTTCGCTGACACAAGTCACAATCACGAATTTCACTGGTGTCACAAAGTAATGGGGAGACAGGTCAAGGGGCAACATGTCAGAGTAACCCCAACTCCCTTGCTTTCAAAAGGAACCCCCAGGTGGAAATGGAAAGAGAAAAAAGCATACCCAGGTTCACCCACTGCCTTCACCCTGTCTGGCCCCCTGGGCACACTGGTTTCCTCTGTGCCTTGGGAGTAACGACAGAGATGACAAGAACTGGAAACCTGCTCAGTGTCCATCTGGTGTCTGGGGAGAGCCTGGGAGGAACCGGAGCCAGTGTGCTCCAGCCTGCACTAAACCCAGAGTCCCCACGCGTTCTGGGCAGCAAGGCACATCCTCGACCTCCCCAGGCTAATTGGCTTGCAAATGAGATAATAATAACAAAGCTCTTCTGAGCCAGTCTCATTTTCTAAGCACAGAGTCAGATAACCCTATTCATCCCATAATTTAAACCTTTTTTTTTTTTTATCCTGTGTTGGGAATTTACAGTGCTTTCATTTTTTTAAGACTGCATCTTTTTAGAGCAGTTGAGGTTCACAAAAAAAAAAAATGGAAAGGGAAGGACAGAGAGTCCCTGTCCCCACACATGCACAGCGTCCCCCATGAGGACTAACCCCTCTGGAGTGGTACAGGTTAAAATTAACGAACTTACATTGACACATTATTATTGCCCAGAGTCTACAGTTTACCACCTTAGGGTCTACTCTTGGTGTTGTATTTGGAACTTTTTGAGATTTTTTATTTAACGGGTAGTGTTTTCCTCCTTTCTTCCCTAGCTGTGAGTCTGAGGAAAAGCCCGTCCTTCTACAAAGTGCTCTGGGGGCAAAAGGACAACCCCAGCATAAGAGAAAATCTACCACGCCTGACCACATTCTCCTTCTTGGGGCACATGAACTCACTGAGGGACACAGAATGTCAGCAAGCCTCAGATTCATGGGAGAAATGAGGACACTGGTCTATCAAAAGGTCCACAGCCAAGAAGGAGACAAAAGGCCACCCCACATAGGTGTTACCTCAACAGTCGAGTGACAAGAAGCTATTCTTGGTCGGCTTTGCCAAAACTTGTGAGCGCAGTCCTGTCAGCAAGCAGCAGGGGAGGGGAAGGGTGACAAGGGACATAGAGCAGGGTGACAGCCACAGGAGAGGCTGGCTGGGCACGCCTGACTCGCACAGCTCTCTGCATCTCCATTCAAGGAAGTTGGGCAAAAGAACACCTAACTAGTGTGACCGACTTGGCCAGGGCCAGAAAGACAATCACGGAGGACAGAAGGACACCAAGGGTCACAGATGGCTTTCTCAGCTTCTGGAATTTTTATAATATTATACCCCAAACCTCTGCCTAGCAAAGACCTTATCGCCAATCATAATGAATAATGAGTACCCCACTATGCTCCCCCACACACACATTCATCAGAGCACCTTAAGGAAGTTGGTGTGGCTCCATATGCTCACTCCGGGGACGTCTCTGTCCCCTGAAAGTCCCCACCTGAGGACTCCAGTGGAGTGGCTGACCTCAGAACACCTGTCTGCTCTGGGGCTCTGGAGAGCTTGCTCCTCCTACAAGAGAGAATGTATAATGTCCAAACAAACTGAGGTGTGGTGCAGATGTCTGCCTCACCTTCTAGTAAAAATGTCAGCAGAACTACTCCATCAGGCCCTTCCCTCTGCTCACCTCAGACACCACAAGAAGCTCAAACCTCCAGTTCAGCATCGCCCACCTCCTATTGCTGCATTACTCATACCACCCTCACATAAGCTGGTCCCCAGTTCTTCTCCCCCACCCAAGCCCTCCCACTGGGCCTTTGGAAGGAAATTGTGTTCTGTCATCAAAAGGCTCCTCCATAGCTTCAAACGCTTCTCTCAGTTATCTGTTTGCCTCTTGGCTCTGATTACTGATTACTTTGCACTTTTGCAAATTGAGAGCGAGTTCACCACCTTAGAAAAGATGTGTTAGACCCATTATAAAAGGGTCCTCCCATTCCCACCCCAGTCTCTATTTGTTACCCATTTTATTTTCTTCATTTTCTTGCCTTCTTCAGAAGGCAAGCTCCATGACAGCTGTGTACTTTAGTCATTGCTATTACCCTAGTGCCCTCATGGGCCCATAGTAGGTGCTCAATAAATATTGACCAAATGGATGAATGAAAGAGCTACCTGCAGAGAGCACTGTGATGTCATGTAAGCACATATGAAGAATTCTGGAAGTAGGTGACTCAGAATGGCAGAGAAGGGACAAAGGAGAAGGATCAGAGAAGGCTCAATGGGAGGACTAATGGAAGTTACCCAGGTAAAAAACGTGGTTGGAGCCCTCTGCATAAAGATGGCAGCTTGGATCTATACATTTACTTTTTTCCTATCTAAAATGACAGTAAAAGAAAAATGTTTTAAAGGCAAAAACTCTCAGGAGGACAAGACAATGGGAGAAAACAGGTAGATGGCAAGCTATTGGAAGTGATAACTAAATGGAAGATCCAAGAAAACTGAATCTTAAGCCAGTATTGGAGAAGGCCAAAACTTGATCTACTTTACATTACAGAATGGCCAAAGGCTCAGGAACTGGTGGGACTGGTTAGCTCTGGAAGACAAGTATGTATGGTGGTGGGGGTGGAGGGAGGTGTAAATATCATGAATCTGTTCTCCACCAAAACAATGAAATAAACCAAAAAAGAAAAAGACCGGCATGGGACACAGGAAATACAGCAGGTTGATTGATAGAGAAGCATGACCAAGTAGAATGGTGCTAAACTGTTTACAAAGAAGGGCCTGAGATCCATCCACTCCCTAACTTCCACCATACAAATGGGTGGATATCCCTTCCCATCCCAGTGAGAGAACATAAGCTTATTCTGAAAAGGATCTCTACTCCAGTGACTGCAGGCCAGCTGGGGGTGAGAGAGTGCCATATTTAAAACAAGGGATTAAGTGAACATTAATTTACAGATGGCAAGATCCCTAGCCTCCTTCCCCAACTCAGCTCCCAGCATGCTGGGAAGTGGGAGATGAGAAGACACTTGGAGAATCTGTGAGTAGCTCTGAAAGAAGAATTAACACTATTGACAGAGTTTTCCAATGCAACACCCAGCTACATTCCCTACAGTCCCACAAGCCCCATCAAAAACTCAAGCTTCCAACAGTCTTCTTAATTTCCTATACTGAAATATGAGCACACAACTAAGCATCACCAAACATTTGAGAGAAGCCCTTAAAATAGGTGGAAGGACAATAGCCAAACTATGGAAAGAACCTAGATGTCCATCAACAGATGAATGGATAAAGAAGATGTGATACACACACACACACACAAACACACACACACACACACACACACACACTGGAATACTATGCAGCCATCAAAAGAAATGAAATCTTGCCATTTGCAATGATGTGGATGGAACTAGAGGGTATTATGCTTAGCAAAATAAATCAATCAGAGAAAGACAACTATCATATGATCTCCCTGATATGAGGAAGTGGAGATGCAACGTGGGGGATTTGGGGGGTCGGAAAAGAATAAATGAAACAAGATGAGATTGGGAGGGAGACAAACCATAAGAGACTCTTAATGTCACAAAACAAACTGAGGGTGGTAGGGGGGAGGGGGGTAGAGAGAGGGTGGTGAGGTTATGGACATTGGGGAGGGTATGTGCTCTGGTGAGTGCTGTGAAGTGTGTAAACCTGGCAATTCACAGACCTGTACCCTTGGGGCTAATAATACATTATATGTTTATAAAAAAATATTTAAAAAGTAATTTAAAAAAATAGGTGGAAGAATTCAAAAGTGTTTTTTAAAACAGTAAAAAAAAAAAAAGAACTTGAAGGAAATATATAAGAAGGAAATTCAGGGGTGCCTGGGTGGCTCAGTTGTTAAGCAGCTGCCTTTGGCTCAAGTCATGATCTCAGGGTCCTGGGATCAAGCCCCACATTGGGCTCCCTGCTCGGCTAGGAAGACGACTTCTCCCTCTCCCATTCCCCCTGCTTATGTTCCCTCTCTTGTGATCTCTCTCTCTCTCTGTGAAATAAATAAATAAATAAAATATTTTTTTAAAAAAGAAAACTCAAAAAGTTTCTTTAATATCACCAGAGAGAAAAGATATTACTTCCTCAAAACAAAAACAAGATGCTTTTTCAAAAAAGAATATTCGTGTCAAAAAATGGGCAGAAGACATGAACAGACACTTCTTCAAAGAAGACATACAAATGGCTAACAGACACATGAAAAAATATTCATCATCATTAGCCATCAGGGAGATTCAAGGCAAAACCACATTGAGATACCACCTTACACCAGTTAGAATGGCCAAAATTAGCAAGACAGTAAGCAACAAGTGTTGGAGAGGATGTGAAGAAAGGGGAACCCTCTTACACTGTTGGTGGGAATGCAAGTTGGTGCAGCCACTTTGGAAAACAGTGTGGAGATTACTCAAAATATTAAAAAGAGAGCTACCCTATGACCCTGCAATTACATTACTGGGTATTTATCCCAAAGATACAGATGTAGTGAAAATAAGGGCCATCTGTACCCCAATGTTCATAGCACCAATGTCCACAACAGTTGAACTATGGAAGAAGTCAAGATGCCCTTCAACAGACGAATGGATAAAGAAGATATGGTCAATATATACAATGGAGTATTGTGCCTCCATCACAAAGGATGAATACCCAACTTTTGTATCAACATGGACAGGAGTGGAAGAGATTATGCTGAAGGAAGTAAGTCAAGCAGAGTGAGTCAATTATCATATGGGTTCACTTACTTGTGGAGCATAAGGAATAACATGGAAGACATAGAGAGATGGAGAAGAGAAGTAGGGGAAGTGGGGGAAGAGAAATTGGGGGAAATCAGAGGGGGAGACAAACGATGAGAGACTGTGGATCTGAGAAACAAACTGAGGGTTTTGTAGGGGGTGGGAGGGGTTAGGTTGAGCCTGGTGGTGGGTATAATGGAGGGCACGTTTTGCATGGAGCACTGGGTGCATGGTGCATAAACAATTTTGGAACACTGAAAAAAATAAATTAAAAAAATATGCAGAGAATTAAAAAACACTTGGAAATTAAAAACAGGACCCCCTCTATTATGCTAAGCAAAATAAATCAATCAGAGAAAGACAATTATCATTTGATCTCTCTGATATGAGGAATTTGAGAGGCAGAGTTGGGGGTTCTTTGGGGGAAGGGAGGGAAAAATGAAACAAGATGTGACCAGGGAGGGAGACAATCCATAAGAGACTCTTAATGTCAGGAAAAAAACAGAGCTTCTGGGGGGTTGGGGAGGTATAGGGTGGCTGGGTGATGGACACTGGGGAGGGTATTTGTTGTGGTGATTGCTGTGAATTGTGTAAGACTGATGATTCACAGACCTGTATCCCTGAAGCAAATAATACATTATATGTTAACTTTAAAAAATGACCCCCTCAAAATCAATAAAAATAGGTCAACAGGGGCACCTGGGTGGCTCAGTGGGTTAAAGCCTCAGCCTTCAGCTCAGGTCATGATCCCAGGGTCCTGGGATCGAGCCCCACATCAGGCTCTCTGCTTGGCGGGGAGCATGCTTCCTTCCCTCTCTCTCTGCCTTCCTCTCTGCCTACTTACAATCTCTGTCAAATAAATAAATAAATAAAAATCTTTAAAAAAATAGGTCAACACTCTGACATACAATAGTGAAACTTCCAACTCTCAGAGACAAAGAGAAAATCCTGAAAGCAGCTAGGACAGGTGGCCCATAACCTACAAGGGTAGAAATGTTAGACTCAGGGCGCCTGGGTGGCTCAGTGGGTTAAAGCCTCTGCCTTTGGCTCAGGTCATGATCCCAGGGTTCTGGGATCGAGCCCCGCATTGGGCTCTCTGCTCCGTGGAGAGCCTGCTTCCTCCTTTCTCTCTGCTTGCCTCTCTGCCTACTTGTGATCTCTGTCTGTCAGATAAATAAATAAAAAAAAACTTAAAAAAAAAAAAAAGAAATGTTAGACTGGCAGAAGACCCATCCATAGAGACCTGGAAGGCCAGAAAAGACTGGCATGATACATTCAGGGTGCTAAATGAGAAAAAAATCCAGCCAAGAATACTTTATCCAGCTAAGCTGTCATTCAAAAGAGAAGGAGTGATAAAAAGCTTCCAGGACAAAGAGAAAGTAAAAGAATGCGTGATCACTAAACCAGCCCTGCAAGAAATATTAAAAAGGATCCTTTAAGCAAAGAGAGAGCCCAAAAGTAACATAGACCAGAAAGGAACAGAGACAATATACATAAACAATGACTTTACAGGTAACACAATGGCACTAAATTCATATCTTTCAATAGTTACTCTGAATGTAAACTGGCAAGTGCCCCCAGTAAGAACACACAGTATCAGACAGGATAAAAAAAGCAAGACCCATTGATTAGGGGTCTCTTCTGATTCCATACAAATTTTAGGATTATTTGCTCCAGCTCTTTGAAAAATACCGGTGAAATTTTGATCAGAATGGCATTAAAAGTATAGATTGCTCTAGGTAGTATAGACATTTTAACAATGTTTATTCTTCCGATCCAAGAACATGGAATGGTCTTCCATCTTTTTTTGTCTTCTTCAATTTTTTTCGTGAGTGTTCTGTAGTTCCTCGAGTACAGATCCTTTACCTCTTTGGTTAGGTTTATTCCCAGGTATCTTATGGTTCTTGGTGCTATAATAAATGGAATCGATTCTCTAATTTCCCTTTCTGTATTTTCATTGTTAGTGTATAAGAAAGCCACTGATTTCTGTACATTGTTTGTGTCCTGCCACGTTACTGAATTGCTGTATGAGTTCTAGTAGTTTGGGGTTGGAGTCTTTTGGGTTTTCCATATAAAGTACCATGTCATCTGCGAAGAGAGAGAGTTTGACTTCTTCCTTGCCAATTTGGATACCTTTTATTTCTCTTTGTTGTCTGATTGCTGTTGCTAGGACTTCTAATACTATGTTGAACAAGAGTGGTGAGAGTGGGCATCCTTGTCGTGTTGCTGATCTCAACGGGAAGGCTGTGAGCTTCTTCCCATTGAGGATGATGTTTGCTGTGGGTCTTTCATAATTAGATTGTATGAAGCTCAGGAATGTTCCCTCTATCCCTATACTTTGAAGCGTTTTAATCAGGAATGGATGCTGGATTTTGTCAAATGCTTTTTCTGCATCAATTGAGAGGACCATGTAGTTCTTTTCTCTTCTCTTATTGATTTGTTCTATCACATTGATTGACTTGCGAATGTTGAACCACCCTTGTAAGCCAGGGATGAATCCCACCTGGTCATGGTGGATGATCTTTTTAATGTGCTGTTGGATCCTGCTTGCTAGGATCTTGTTGAGAATCTTAGCATCCGTATTCATCAGTGATATTGGTCTGAAATTCTCCTAGAATTTGTATGGAATCAGAAGAGACCCTGAATCGCTAAGGAAATGTTGAAAAACAAAAATAAAACTGGTGGCATCTCATTACTTGATTTCAAGCTTTACTACAAAGCTGTGATCACCAAGACAGCATGGTACTGGCATCAAAACAGACACATAGACCAATGAAACAGAGTAGAGAGCCCAGATATGGACCCTCAACTCTATGGTCAAATAATCTTCGACAAAGCAGGAAAAAATACACAGTGGAAAAAAGACAGTCTCTTCAATAAATGGTGCTGGGAAAATTGGACAGCTATATGTAGAAGAATGAAACTTGACCATTCTCTCACACTGTAGACAAAGATAAACTCGAAATGGATAAAGGACCTCAATTTGAGACAGGAATCCATCAGAATCCTAGAGGAGAACATAGGCAGTAACCTCTTTGATATCAGCCACAGCAACTTCTTTCAAGATATGTCTCCAAAGGCAAAGGAAACAAAAGCAAAAATGAACTTTTGGGACTTCATCAAGATCAAAAGCTTCTGCACAGCAAAGGAAACAGTCAACAAAACAAAGAGGCAACCCACGGA